>SSSI01003596.1:0-23366 GCA_004796505.1 Oryzaephilus surinamensis | reverse complement strand
ATTGATGATGATGATGGCATGGCTAAAGTGGATGGTGATGCAATCCCATAATGTACTTCTTGTACACATATGTGTGAGTATCACCAAGAGTGTGTCTATGATTGACCACCGTTATGCTTGTTATTGGATACGACCTCATATGACCCATCCAAAGTTTGTATGTAAAAATAAAACGGTTTTTCAACTATTTAAATATAGACATTTCTTCCAACTACCCACCTATGTCCACTTAAAAAGTATTGACTTTTTTGGTCAAATTATATCGACTATGAGATATTTGCGATGAAATCGAACGGTACATTTTATGCTTGATTGAATTGTTGAATTTTTAACACTATGCCGAAGAAATTGAAATTCTATACAAATGCTATTGTTGGACACACTTTTATAAAATAGTAACCCAAATTGCATGCATAAATGTCCGTTCGTACATCCGTCGATAGTATAACTTCTATCTACATTTTTTACCATATTTTTTGCATATAGAAAGATGTTCGATGTACATACATATAAGCATAAATTATTTGTTTGAAAAAAAATTATAACATGCTAATTATAAACTTATAAATAATAACTTATTAATTATAAAATTATAACTGGACATGTAATAAAACCTATAAAGTATACAATTATCTTTTTTCATTGAACAATTTTGCAATGAATGCAACATGATCTTGTGCTATTATATGTATCATCTTATATGATGAAATAAAATATAAGGGTATTTTTTAGATACTTCTATCATATGTGTAATAATGGCAGGATAATGATGCAAATTGCGAGTTTTATTACTATCGAGAGTGAATCTTAACTATATAGTCATAGACTAGTTAAATTTTTATCAGCTCATTAAAAAATTACTATTCAGTTCTTATGTTGAATGTGGAAAAAATTATACATTGTTAGGTGTTGTTTTTAATGAAAAACTGTATAATAAATACATGCAGGACATGATATTTTAAAAAGTAAAACAGGCACGAATTAATTTCTTATAAATTTGCAATGAATATAGTCGAGCCCGTTAAATGCTATGCATTACTATTTAATATGTAGGTTGGTTAAAATTGGTTATCAATCATATCGTGTACAAAACATGTAGTAGACTCAATAATAATAAATTTTTTATACGGAAATCAATGTTATCTGAAATTAAAAGTGCAATAAAACATTACTAATTGGTTATAACAAATTGAGGATATTATTATTATTTTATGCTTAATTAAACACAATGTATTATTAATGAAGAATTAATTTTCATTCATAATACCTATATTACATATTTATTTGCGTAATTATTTATGCTTCACAGAGCAAATAAAGTATAACAAAATGAAATATAGTTTTTTTGTTAATTAGATAAATTTTACTAAAGCACACAAATACCTATTTAATACCTTAGCTATTTAATTTTAACTTAATTTAAAAAAAATTAAAAATATAGTCTTATAAGTATATAATCTTTCTTACAATAAATTCATAATTTAATATCGATTACTTATTGACACACTTTAATCAATGAATTATTGTTATTATTTTCTATTAATATTTACATTGTAATATTTATAAACAATTTTTATCGCTAGTATATAAACAATTACAAGTAGAATTTCATTCACAATTTCATTCTTAATTAATTTCCATTGTATTAGCTAAAGAAAAATGAAGAACCTTCTAGTTTTTTCCATGCTTGTAATTGTTGTAACTTCTTTTGGTGGCAACGATGACAAATTTATAAAAAAGTACGCCATGATGAAGGTATGTATTTAACATCAATTTAATGCACTTCATTTTTTTTGAGTACACATACTCTACATAGATTTATGAAAGTTGTTTTGGGCCGGAAGTGGTACGCTTAATTCGGAAAGAAATGAAAGCAGCTTGTGCAAAATGTGCCGTTATGGAATCACCCAGTGTCATGCCATCATCACCGACTCCACCAATGCCCGACGGTGGTAATATTAATGCAAATGAAGCTGGAAATATTGTGAATCCTTCGGTACAGCCATCGTTCGATGTAGAAAAGTTGCATCAAGCCATTTTAGCATACAGACCTGCCGTAGGTGATTGCGTTAATTAAATAAATAATTACTTTACGAATGTGTTATTTAGACACCTTTCCAAGCCTCATCGTACAGACCATATGGAGGACTAAATATGGCTGGAGGCTATTACAATCCAGGATATGTTAATCCATCGTTGTATCAACCATCACCATTCATGTATCCAGGATATCAGCAAGTTCCTTACAGTCCGTACACTTTACCATTGCTTGGACAACAATATTTTGGTAACAGGATGTCAGTAAGTTGCCAATTAACTATTACATTCAATTACATATCACATTTTTTAAGATAGATCGTAGATATAGTTGATAATTATAGTAATTTTGTTCAGTAATGTTGTTATTAAGACTATAATAGATTAGTTTAGGTGGTATAAAGTTCTTTTTTTTATTATTTAGAAAGAATTAGACTTCAAAAGTCAATTAGAGTCACTGACATCCCGTATGAGTGGACGGGTCAGAAACGTGACGTGTGTTATGCAGGAATTAGGGTATTTGGACGATAATTTGGAGCCCAATTATCCGAAAATTAGCGAAAGAATTGCTAACTTACCAGTCAGTGAAGAATTAAGGCGGGATATGCAAGAAGGGGTCACGTTTTGCCAACAGTTTTCAGTGAGTACACGCATATAGTATATGAACTTTATACATTTTTATATTTCGAATTGTATAATCACGTTTGAATTATTCAAATTACAATGTAATTCACGAATTTCCTTCCAGCAATGTGTTCCAGAAGTAAATAAGGATCGTTCTCCGTTATCTCGTGAATTAATTCGTCCAATGTTTTTCTTTAAATGTTACAAACATAAAAAATTGGAAGCGTGCATTATGAAGGATGTGAGAGAAAAATATGCTGGCGTCACTGATGAGGACCTGGATGGCGAAATGGAAATTAGAAGGCAGGGTAAAGCGATGAAATTTGATGAAACTGAACATGAAGTCAATGAATTGGCGACATCGATGTACGACTTCTTATATGGTACAGAAAGTGGTGTCGGTATCGATGAAGTTGTTTAATAATTTACTTTCGTATCTCAAAATTTGACTGAAAGTAACTGTTTAATTTTAAGTAATTAAAATCAGCTTTAAATACTTATTTATTATTTAAGTGGTATATTTTTTGGGAAACTTGAATTTGAACAATGGAATTTTTGTAAATGAATAGTACATAAATTGTTTTGTTCAAATTTGAAATATTAATTTTGTAATAGAGTTCAATAAAAATTACTTTTCTTTCTAATAATACTTTTTTATTTATATTCTGTTCAAAAAAAAAAAGCAGAATCATTCTCGTATTTATTGACATTTCTTAATGTATCGATTAAGATGAATATTTCCTAAGTAAATTCAAATTCTTGGTGTTTGACTAGTAATGAGTCAGTCGTTGATAAACTTACAAAGTAGAGCTTCATATTTCAAATATTTTTTTGTATTTTATCTTTGTTGATAACCTTGAGCAGCATTGTAAACACCTAAAGTACAATACAAAAAAGGGCTAACAGCAGCAAACAATAAACCAGCTCCCAACATTGGTCTATAAAGAATCCATGCGGTAGCAATAACTAGTAGCGATACCGATATGGAGAGTATAAAATTTCCTGAAGAAGTAGGATCACCGGATATTAAATCTTTCAAAACCGGTATATTGTTAACTAAAAAGAAAATATAATTCATTTTAACTAACATGATAAAGTAAATCCTCATACATAAAATGTTAAATAACTTTGCAAGGCAAACAGATGAAGCATATAAAATAAATAGTCCAGCTCCACGTAATTTCCACGTTTCCATACGAGCATCTAAATGTTCGGCATTAACCATTTGATTTATATTTAATGTACCATGCCGTAAAAGCGCAATTTCATGACCTTTTGTACTTTGATAGGGCACTAGCATACCATTTTCTTGTTTAGCTAATATTGTCACCTTAAAATTCATATTTTTAGCATTCAATTTTACATGTTTATTGAATATTTTACCGGCTCCCCTGTAAGTCCGGCATAATAAAATTGTACTCTGATATCGCCCACTTCTGGATTCCAAACATCATCGCAATGATAATATATGCCCATATGCAGTTTAACATCTCTCCTTTCAGGGCGTTCATCGCTGGTCACTTCTACATATTCGTTAAATTTCTCTTTAATTTTATGGCCAACAATTAAGTGTCCAACTCTTACGTATGGCGCAATATAAATTTGAGATTTTAATGGAATTTCACTGAAAATCTCTTTATGAGAATCTCAGATTAGCATAATTTATTGTATAATAAAGATTTACTTTGGATTTTGGTGTCCATGTCTAATGTAAAAACTGCTACTATCAACTAGTTTGTCTCTCCATTCAGTTATATAGTAATAATCGTTATTGTCCGAATTTTGTTCTTCGATATTTACACCATAGTCCCTTGGACTAAAACTTATAGCTATAGTTTGGCAACAATTTACATTGTACTGTTTAAATATTTACGTTCTCTCTTCAACCCATTGATACATTTGTACTCTACGTTTTAATTTAACTGCTTGTATAGAAATTCCATAATCTGGTTCAGTTAATGGTTCATCAACAAGTAAATTTCCACTGATATGAACAACATGACCATCTAATTCTGGACGCAGTGGTTCATAAGGATTCAATATTATTGCACTGTTATAGGCCTCATCTAGTGAATGGGCATGATGAACGGCTCTACCCTAATATTTAGATTAAACTTAAAGTTAGGTATTAATGTGATGTATATTTATTAAATACCTCATTCCATGTTAAAAGCCAAGTTCCCAAAAGAAATAAACTAATGCCGATTATAGAAGTTAACCAGCTTCTTTGAAATTCTTCAAGAAATGTGATTGAAGCCATTTAGATTACTGAATACTAAAGGTGATGATTTATATTTATAATTAGATATTATTTTTACTGTGGTATGAAGAATCATAATAATGATCTAAGTACATTCCAAAATATATTTTGTATACTACCTATTTAATAATATGGGGGTTTCGGTTAAACCTCTGAATTTCACGCTCCCTCCTAAAAAGAACGTGAACGGAGAAAGAACTAATAGAGAGAAAATACAGAGTAACGGAGTAGATATTGATTTTTAATAAAATTTGTTATTAAAAAAAGCTAAGAATGAGTTTATATTTCATGTATTTATAGTCTACCAGCTTTTTGTAGAAACAAATGTTTTGCATATAGCGATTTTAAGATTCTTAAAATTAAGAATCTTTAAATGGTAGAATCGAGGTAGGATCTGGCTTGAACTTGCATAGACACAAGTAATCACAAGTGATTTTACTGGATCTAGAACAGTGCATTGAGTTCATTGAGTTGCCAGTCTGGTTGCAAGTGATTCAATAGGAAGAGAGTGGAAAGTCACGATAGGCAACACAAAACATTTCCGTCATAACAAAGCATTTTGGAATAATTACAATGGAAATTATCAAAAAAATATATACTTTTATAGTGCATTTTTATCTTTAATACTCTAATTCTCTTCCACAATTGACTTATACAATCTTAATACAATTAATAATATCAACATAAACATATCAAAACATCAAATGGAATAAAATATCACATAAGTTTACATGTTACATTTAACATTTATTGTCTTATAAGGCTATATATTTAATTATTGTCATTATTTCAATAGTTGTATACTGAATAATTAAAGCATTTTGATTTCTATTAAGTTTTTATCCAGTTTAGGTACATACTTTAATAATTTTGCATATTCTTTCAATAATTTTTCCCAATAACAAGAAACATCGTCCAATTTTAAAAAGTTCCATATTAAATTATATCCATTTTCTGCTATCTCTTTAGCGATGTCATCATGTTCCATTGCAAATTGTATTAATTCTTCCATTGTTTCTTTATTAGCATTAGCTTTGATAGGAATGTAGTGAATCCAGGGTTTTAATATCACATAGAAAAATTCCAGCCACTCATCGCCAACATGAAAAATTAAACTTTTACATAGTAGGATATGTTTGAGGCGAAAACTAGCTGCTACACCACGGAAATTAAATAAATATTTATAATTGCAATGCTGTTCGAAAGAAACTTCTGAAGCAGGGGGAGCATTTAATGTATCTGCATCGGATTTCCAAGCTTGATTCTTCGTGTATTGGGCATCAACCAAATCAGGTTTTTCTCTTGATAACAAAACCAAAGGATCCCTTTCGGCACTGGTACGAGATCCTCGGAAGAACGCTTTAGAAACTTTGTTCTCCCATTTTGTATCATTGCCAACTTTACCAAGTTGTTTCCTGTGCGAATCCCACCTTCCTATATAAAATTTTAAAGTAAAAGCAGCTGGATATATTATTATGTTTACCTATTCCTCTGGGGTACAAAGAAATAGCTGGCCCTCCTTCCCAAAAAGCCCAAGCTGGATACATAATGTCCAGATAGTCATTAGTTTTACTGAAAGAAAGTACTGGACCAAATGTACCATACTTCTTGTGTATTTGAGGCCAATCTCTTGTATTAAGTATAAATTCCAAATTGGGTAACTTTGGAAGTAATTCAAGTAAAAAGTGTTCAATTCCTGAACATCTAGCTGGAAACATACAGTTTTTATCGCGATACAAGCGATTATTTATTATCTGATATTTCGTTCCTCTAGAAGCACATACTTAGATTAATATAAATATAGATCAAATTAAATACCAAGAACATTAATTACTTCGTCTTTATATTTTCAATAAATTCCTTAGTTATTCCATCATCACGGAATATTTTCAAATCATTTTCAATTACTGATTGGTAACAATTACAGTTGTGTGATTCGCATGGTTTATATTTCCTTTTAGCTTCTTTTACAAGATTTAGATACTTGTTGAACCTTGTATTCGCTTCTGAAACATATTTATGAAACTTTAAACAAATTTAAAAAATAGATAAGAAAATAACCTGAAGAATATTTATTGATTGTATCTTCCTTGCACTTTTCATCGTTGTCTTTCGAACAGGATTCAATTGCAGTCGAAAATAATGGAAAAACGATGAAAAAACACAATTGTAAATACATTTTTAAAAGTTGTTTATGTAGGTTATGCTTTCAATCCATATTTTTTGTTTTATTTTGTCCAGGATTCAGGACCCCAACGTGCATGCTCACCATCTAAAGGACTTGTATTCAGCCATCAGTATGAGCCAACACGCATGCAGGCATGTCCAAAGTGATGTATAGTTTTCAGGGACGAAAACTAATATTTTACATAATAATTTAAATATGTATCTATTTAAAATAACTCTTGTAAGTATAATCCTTGTACAATATTATGATGCTTTGTTTATTTTTATCTCATAAATGCAGCATGCAGCTTACATTTGAAAATAATTCAAACCTATTCATTGTGCAGGATTTCAACGCTTTATCGATTCAGTTTCTTATTTTATTTATCCAATTTTCGTTCTTTGAATTATTAAATGGAATGTATTGTGATTTCAGAATTTCTAAAAAATGCGCGCCTTAGTAGTCTCAATATGGGTGTTTATAAATTTGGTCTTTTTCGGCATGTGTGGTTACATGTATTTATTATGGTCGCAATACTGGATGTACATGGATCGCCAAATTGAGACCACAACATCAACATACGACCAACAAATTTATTTCTATAATCGTGGATATTTACCACATGAAACCCAAAATAAAAGCACAGTTAGTCATCAAATACTAGCATCAAATTTATCCACTAGTTCTACAAAAAATTCCGAAATAAAATTACGCACAAAACATTCAACTAAAGAAAATTCATCAATAACAATAATTAGAAATAGTAGACCTAGATTTCCAAATTTGCAAATGAAGGAATTCGAAATGGATTCGAAGCGATATTTTTGTTTTCATAACGAAAGCTCAACTATCTGTGATAGCAAAACATCTGAATATAAAGAAGACATTTTAACAGAATTACGAAAAGTACTTATCGATGAAAGTAATGTACTTAAAGTGGGTCTTGAGAACCCCTATAATGTACATTATGATGGCGAAAGGGGCAATTATATGACCAAATCACCAAAACAAGTGCTGTGCGAATTAAAAAAAGTCAATTTAAGAATGTTGAAAAGAAGTGATGTCTCATCACACCCATTAAGAGATTATTTACCAAAAAGGAATTTATTTGAAAATCGAAATTTCAATAGCTGTGCAATTGTTTCAAGTGCTGGTGCATTAAAAGATTCAAATTTAGGCCAATTTATTGGTACGTATGTATCAACTAGTATTGAATTGTATTTAATTTGTACATTTATGTCGAAATTGCTTTGTCCTAATATTGTTACAAGGTTACGTAAATTAGTTTAAGGTTTATGTACAATCCCTGATAATTTTGTGTTGGTTTAGAAAAATTACCAAAAGTTATTTTTATCTATACATTTACGTTACAATATATTTTAATTTTTAGATTCACACGATTTAGTTTTACGTTTCAATCATGCACCAACCAAGGGCTTTGAAAACGATGTAGGCAATAAAACAACAATACGAGTAATAAATTCACAAGTTATTGCAAAAAAAGAATATAATTTTTTAAAATCAAATTTATACAAAAATATAACAATTGTTGCTTGGGATCCAAGTAATTATTCATCATCAATCAATGAGTGGTTACAAAAACCAGAATTTAATATGTTTCCCAACTATATGGAATACAGGAAGAGGGACTTAAAATCCAGATTTTTCGTATTAAATTCACAATCAATATGGGAAGTGTGGAAATATTTACAAAGCAATTCACCGAGTCGTCTTAGACGTAATCCACCTTCTTCCGGATTTTTAGGTCAGTGAATCCTATTATTGTGGTTAAAATGATGCATTCATTGAAATGAACAAAAAAATAATATGATTAATTCAATTTTAATATAACCACACAAAAAAAAGTTTTGATATGTACAAGGCAAAACAGTGCAATGAAAAATATGGCAATGAAACTGTTTTGTTGAATTCATTAAATTTTTTGACCCCCAATTGTGATTGTTTTGTAGGTTTAAATGTGTTGTTGCCTTATTGTAACTTTGTGGACATGTTCGAATATGTTCCATCGACAAGAGTTACAAGAAGATGTCATTATTACGATCCGGAAAATAATGCAGCTTGTACATTTGGTGTATGGCATCCGTTGGCAGCAGAAAAACTTCTTACATACTACGTAAATTTCGCAAATGATTATAATGTGTTTCAAAAAGGTTTCGTCCGTATCACAGGTTTCAAAAATTTAAATTGCTAGCTTAGATTTAACGATTTTTTTTGAGCTGTTTGGTCGTTGTGATATAAAATGATAAGAAATTTAAAGTATACATTTAACAGATGATTGTAGTCTAATATTTTTTAAATGTACACATTTTATTGAATAAAGTTTCGGAAAATTACATTTGAATATTATTTTAAACTGTCACAATCGCATAGTTTTGAATGGATTTGTTTGAATACACTGGACATTGTTGGAAGTTTTTGTTTCCTGTTTTAATTTTAAGCTGTTTATAATAAAACATTATGCAGCACATCCAGTAAGACATTAAAGCTAAAATTAAAATGGGTTTTTTGTTGGTAAATCTAAGTTTTAGTAACTAAAATTACCTATAAAAAGGGCTAGGTTCCAATATAAGAAACGGCTTGGTATACATATGATACTGTGCATTAAGATACTTATTAGTAAAACAGAATGTATAATTTCGTAACATAAGATTAGATTTGGTTTTTCCTAAAAATAGTCAATATTATCGTTAAGAATAAAAATCTTGTACAAAATTCTACCCAAATGATTCCAGTTGATAAAATACTACTAACAATTAAATGAGAAACTGAAAATATCAGGTAATCAACATTTATTCTAATCGAATTAAAATAAACACGAAAAATAAATATTAAAGTACCAAATACTCCTATCATCTAAAAAACATCAAAATGATAAACTGACACAATTTTAAATATACATACAACATATAACTTACGCATGTTGTAAATGCCATTAAAGTAGCTGCAGTTTTATGTTTGAAATAAAAAAGAAATTTGTTAAACATAACTATAAAATTCACCATTACCATTACATCTCTTAAAATTTAAAAATGAACATAAATTACATCTACTTTCTATAATTAAAGATGTATACATTTTAAATTTAGACACTTATCTAAATGAAAAGTGGAATCGATGCACATCATTTGTCCTGATTGATAGATGCTTATACTTACAAAATTATACAAAGTGTTGAACATTTTTATACGTATATGACTCATTAAAAATGTTCCTATTAATTACTAATAATTCTAGCATATTCACGAGAAAAACTATGACGACAAGAAAATCAGATATGTGCGGTTTAAGCACGTTTTTGTAGTTTTTTAATAAGATAATAATTTTTCCAAACATAAAGATTATAGTGTAGTAAATGAAAATTGGTGAAAATTATTCAGCGAAGGTGCGTTTTATTTGACTAAAAGTTCAAAATACTACTACAAGGACAGTAAATGCAGTCAATACTAATTTAAAAGTAAACCTTACACGATTAGAGTAATCAGTAATTATATTGTAACTGTTAAACTGTTTACAAGTATATATATTTCGAAAATAAGGATTTTCCACACACAGTTTTGTTTTGACGTTATCCAGTTAGGAGTGCCATTATTGTTAATTATTAACGTATTTTCATTACAACACTTTGATAACGAAAGTAAATAACAAAAATTTGAGGAAGTTATAAAATCGAATGTAAAATTAGGGGTTTACAAAAAAAAAATAAATTGTCAAACCTCAGATCATGAAGAAATGGCATGTAACTAATGTTCAATCAACCATATTCCATCAAATATTATTATTTATACTCGTATTATGATTGAGACATAAATTTGAGAAAGTGTCTGATGATAGAAAAAGTCAATTGTTATTTAATTCCTCTTAAATGCATTATGATAATATTGTTGCAAAATAATTTATTGTATGGAAAATTGATCTTTAATACATTCATTATAATCCACTCGTTATAAAATACAATTTATGTCGACTTTAAATTAAATTTAAAATAGATCATTCAACATTATTAAAAAATTTATTTGTATACCTACCTAAATCGAAAAGTTATTGACTTGTTTTCGTGCTCCTAAAAATGTATTCCTTGAATTGAATAAAAGGGTGTGTGTGCCATTTTTTATATTAATTTGAATACCCATCTGAGGTGGGTCACTATACCAAATTCTTATACATAAATGCAATTCTGTTGGTGCCTATTTTAGATTGTCACCCGATATAACAGACAGTACCAAAAATGCAATATTACATTTTTTTATTCAAAGACAAACCATTTCTGATTTATGGTTTGATTTTGTCATGACACAGGTGTTTGTGGCCGATGGCGAATGACTGATGTGTTTCTTTCTTTTTTTTGATACACGATTCGAATCTTTAATAAGGACTGTTTGATTTTATCCATATGACTGTGCAATATTTAAATTAGCACATTTTTAACTATAAAAAAATCGTTTACTATAAATAAATGCTTGATTCAATTTGAAAACCGCAAGGTATAAGGGATTGATTGAATATCAATAAAGCGGTACATTTATAAAATCGGAAAAGCCTAATTGTGAGCCTTCCGTGGGCAAGTAATTAGCATATTGGTTTTTCTTTATTATTTTATAATGTAGTGATTATTTGATAATTTATTGTGTTTCTTTATAAAATTTCTGTTCGTGACTATATAGAATTTACAAGGTTTACTTGTGAGTAATAAGGGTATTGTTTTTTTATTTTGGTATAACATCATAAAATTTTATCTATCTACTAGTATCAGCTCGAAAGAAATGCAAAAAAATATGTAGTTTGTCATCGAAACGACAATATCTAAAATTCTTTGCAGTATTATTAATCAGAGCAAAGTCTTTTAGACTTAGGTATGTTTTTACTATATCTGGATTATATTGTTTTAATTATAATTTATTCTAATTTTGTATTACAAGTTGTTTCAGTGTCAAATTAATTAGGATTCATGTACATAAAGTTGATAAAACATATGATAAGTTAAAATAATTATTGAAAAACGTTTGGAAACATTTTAATGAATTTTAAACAAATTGATGAAATACAATAATTGTTTTAATTTATGTTTAAAATGGAAACATTGAAATCAATCTGGTATTGAAAGTTTGTAATCAGGTTGACGAGAATAACTTAAGAATATTCATAAAATGTACATAAATACAAGATTAAAATTGATGACACGTAAAATTGTCCTATTATTGTCATTTACATTTTACTTCCGATTAATAAGAAATTTATTGTAATACATTGTATTGAGGGTCATTAAAACTGAAACCTTCAGCGTTGTTTTTTAGTTTGTTTTATTTTTGTCAAAGTAAATTATTGATTGATTAAATAGAAAACAGAATTTTCGATAGTGTTATTCACTTCAACTTTGTTATTTAATTGTTGCAATCCAAAAAGCAATTATCGTAATTATGAATATTTAATAGAATTTTTATTGATTCGAGACATACAGGTGTAATAAATGGTTTGACAATATAAAAACTGCTATTTTTGTGAAAATAACTATTAATTTAGTTTTTTATAATTGTGAATTGTCACTTTTACCAAAAAAGTTCAATACAAATATTTGAATATGTTTAAATATATGTACATAGACGTTATGTCTATATTGAAGGAATTTTTTTACGATACAAACAGATATGATCGAATAAATTCATAAAAATAAAAAACTTTACCAAAGGATAGAAAAATAAAATTCAAGTTCAAATTTTGAATGATATTAATTATGTTATCACAGTCATCATCTGCTGATTATTTCACTCTGAACACAGATTTAAAATAATAGTTACGAGAGCTTTTGTTCATTTTTATGTAATTATTGTAACTAATTATGGGTATACAATGTATGAACAGTTCTTGAAAAAATTCTGTGAAAATGCCAACACATCAATTTATTAATTTCATATTTTCAATTGATACATGACCGTAATTGGTAATTTCCAGTACAGCAACATCTTCAATTAAGCATGCACGAAATGTTCAATTTCATGTGAACAAATTAAGAAAACAAGTACACAAATGTTTTAAACATGTTAATTACACGAAACATGAACAAAAACATAATAATTTTCTTTAAAAACCAGTCAACTCTGAAGCTGTATAATTTTCGTTAGAATTGGAAACATTTTTTCTGCGTATCGAAAAATGAATTTAACCAATTTGAATAAAATTAATAATTTGTGTTCGGTATATTCGCGCCCTCCTCCACAATAAGGGATCGAAATCTGTTGCGGTAGGTTAGATGCACGCTTATAATAAATATAGTCGCGTATAATACGGAACGCGACTCAGTTTTATTCACGTTATCGTCGAACAACAATACATAAAATCCGCGATTGCGGTACATTTAATTCGAAAACTATACGACAATAGCATTCGAAAATTCGTAAAAGTTCAAACCAGCAACCACACTGGATTTTTTTCGTATATATCGAATAGTATACGTGTGTATGGTGCGGTTTGAATGTAAAAATTTTCATTTTGGTTAATGAATACGAAATTTTGTCGAATGCATCTGCATTTTCCGATTGCATTTGGTCCATCACCCGAATAATATAGAAAATTTCGTATTTTCGGTACAAATGCGATGATTAAAATATTTCGGAGAAATAAAACGTACATAATAAAACAGCGTGTATAAATCGTTCAATATAAAAACGCAATCGAATTTTTGATAACGTTCAGTTTTACAAACAAAATATCGACAATTAGTTTTATTTTATTTTTTCTCGTTAATTTATTATTTTGATGAAAATGTATTGTGTTCTCGTAACTGTTTTAAGTCTTATTTTGTGTTCAATTTTTGTTACAACTGCGCCAACTGTTACAGATGGAAATGCCTTAGTAAGTATAAAATATTTTAGTAAATTTTATAGCTTTGTGTATTTTATTAAGGAGACTGTAAACATTATTGACGCGTTTATCTTCTTATCAAATGATAAAGAATAATGCTTTCATTCCACCATTTTATAGTATTTTTAGTTAAATTTTTTAAACATGAGAACAATATTAATTATAAATCATCTAAATATATAGATCAACCAATACGTCTGGTTAAGATTTGTTTTTATAAATACTTAAAAAAATTTCTTATCTTCTTTATCTCAAGTTTAATAAAAATATAACTTTTATCAAAGATGCGTCATCATAATATAATTTTGAATAAAAATTTTTTTATTGGGGTTAAGAAGTGTTTAAGAAAATAATGATATGTACTTAGATACATGTTATATAAACAAAAACAAATCTATTTACTCTTCATCAGTAAACCTGATGACTCACTGGTAAATAACAAAGAACAAACATGAAAAATAGTATTACAATTTTCTTGAATAATTTAACTTGATTAATTAGTATGTGCATTTATAAGTATAGAAATGCGTGTTAAACGGGTTTAAAAATTTGTTTATTACTAATTGCATATTTAGTATTAAAAAAAATTCGTAAACCTGTTATTGATGAAATTTTAATGAGTCATAAACTTGGCCAATAACACAAATAATTATTTTGTAGAGTTAGTGATAATGTGCTAGGTAAAACTTAGTTATATTATGATAATTAACTATCTATGAATCATTATTTTATGTCCGAATCAGAATAAATCATTTCCTCTAAGCTGTTTCATTATAATAAAAAAAAAAATATTTATCCACATATTGTCATAATCGTAACTGTACGTAATTGAATTACGAGAGAACGGTTAACCACATAATTATCTTAAAATTTTTGTATATTATATAATATATATTTCATATTAGTGAAAAAAATGCAAATAACTTTCTATAAAACAATAATCGAATTTTTATTGATACACTTTCGATTTCTCTGGATCTTTAGCTACAGTTACATGTACACATTATTACGTTCTTGAACTTCTTTAGAAAAATAAGTGCAAACTTATTATATAATAATCGATACGGGCAAGTGAGTTTGGTTTGCAATTTTTTTCCTACTCTATTATATTTTCTTCTGTTTGAATAAATATTTCGCAAATATGACAGTGATTTTTATTGTACACATATCAGGTATTTTATATTGCATTGCATGTTAATTACCAAGGTTTTTCACTAAATGTGTCCCACCCGGAAACAGTACACTCACCTTGATTGGACCAAATACACAGAGAGGAAGCGCATTTTTTTTTACTGATATAGAATAATTATTGGGAAAATGTCTTATTTCTTCGATTATTGATGGAAAAATGTATGGTTGTAATTTAAACAAACACATTTGTTAATTATTGTGAATCACAAAATATTTTATCTAATCTAATAAGTTTACGCAAAAAATTTATATTTATATAGTTTGTTTGATAGAAAATGATTTATATATACTTAATTATATGTAGTTTGTATATAAAACACATTTTACGAGTAGAGTTGCTCATCCTTTATTCATTATTTCCGCAAGGTATACAGAATTCTCGTTTTGATTGATAATTTATAATTATTGTCACCTTAAGGACCTTGATGTCTATTTGAGGTCTATACAAGGACTGCACTATTATTATAAATTGTTGTTACGTACGAACGTACACATGTTTATTTTTCTTTTCTAACTGTATACTGCAATAAAATATCGCAAAATTGTAATAGAAATAATATGATTAATTGGTTAATGTCTTATTACAATAATAAATAAAATTATGGTTACTTCAAGGGTCATTGCGGTATGGTCGGTGGTCATTGACAGAAAATACATTATTTTTTACATTAATATTCTAAATACGAATTCTTTATCGTTAATACACAACGACCTTGAGGATGTAACACTATTATATGCAAAATTTAAGATCTATCAAAAGAAATTGCAAGAACTAACTGCAACTGTTTGATTTTTTTTATTCAATTTATGAAATCTGTATTCTTCTTTAGTAGTTTTACGTTCCAGCATTGAATATAATTTTTATTTTAAGTTCATTGTCAGCTTATTCATTGTCAATAAAACAGTTCGTAATTATAATAATATTTTAAAACTTCCTGTTCATGGTCCTTTGACAAACAAATGCACATTTTATTCGTTTTTAATTTTTTGGAGCGTAATAATTTAACATCGGAAGGGTAAAAAAATGCAAACAGATGTACTTATTCAATTATATATATATATAACCATAACATGTGTGCAGATGGATTTTTGTGGTTTTTTGCAAATTAATGGCATATGGAATTAAAGAAGCTTGTTTGTTCATGGAAACTTATTACACATTATTAAAAATAATTTGTGTGCGAATCATTGCAATTAATTTTATAGCAAAAACCTGTAGTTTTTTTATACCTAACAGCGATGAATATTGGCAATTACGTAATGCAATTATTATTAAAAGTTAAACAATTTCAGATAAATAAAAATCATTCATGAAAATATTTATGGAAAAAAGTTATCTCAAAAGATAAACACACGTTTTAGAGCTTAGCATACTATCTTTTTGATGATAAAATAAATCTCTGTTTAATAATGTCACATTAATTTAGTTTTTCGGATGCATTATTCAACAAATAGCTGGACAACAAGGCTAAACCAAAAGGTCACATACGTTTATATTAAATGCAAATCACGACACTTACCCTTGTAGGACGAAACATTTTCATAAATACACCTTACGAAGAAGATACATAAACAAAATGTAAATTTCTATAGTTTTTTGTCTGTGTAACATTATATGGGTGGACAATATACATTATAAATAGAGAAGGAAATGACCTTTTGGGCTAAATGTAAGATGGTATTGTATTTTTGTGTCAGTGGTATGTTTTCGTTTAGCCTTTCAGTAGATCCACTTTTATTATTATTGTTGTAAATAGCGTGACAAAACAGTTAAACTAAAAGTCCTTCACTTTGTGAATTTCAGAAAATGATGTCAATTTATATAGCTAACAATAATGTATATAAGGGACTATTAAGTTATGAGCTGACTAATTGAATGTTGTGCAGTCTTTGAACGTTAGATTATTATAAACATAAATTATATGCTAGAACATGAAATTATTTAAATTGTACAGAAATTATACATTAATTGTGATTTGTGTTATGCATGAATTATAATTTTCTATCAACGTTTACAATTTTAATTGTACTGATATAAAAAATTCTTCTGATTTCTAATAAACATTATTTTGTAAAGGAAGTTTTTATAGAATTATGTCATATCATTGTTACTTAATAATTTTTTTTCCACTTATGATTGTCT
Source organism: Oryzaephilus surinamensis (assembly GCA_004796505.1). NCBI lineage: Eukaryota > Metazoa > Arthropoda > Insecta > Coleoptera > Silvanidae > Oryzaephilus > Oryzaephilus surinamensis. The sequence goes on along the minus strand of SSSI01003596.1, from coordinate 6,068 downwards.
TTTTTTGAGAAATTGATTTTAGAAATGTGCCAAACAATAAGGCTTCTTTATGAATCATAATTATATTCAATTAACTTATATGAATATGTGAATGCCGACACAATGTAATGAAATAATTAGCACTCTGTGCAACTATTCTTATGTTTATTGAACAAATGTGCATTAAAAACCTTCATCACGTGCCTTAAAAGAAGGAAAAAATTAAATTACTAGAAAGAACGAACATTTATATGAACAAGGGACAAGGTTATTGTCTGTTCAGTTGAAAATAAATCAAGTTTTCATACGTAATATACATAAAAATACATTTTGATTTAGAAAAATTTACATGTTCAAAGTTTCATATATAAAACTCTTTGTATAATTTTATATATTCAAGTTTTAAAATATATAACATATTTTTCGTACATTGTCATCTACATAGCCTAGCATGCATATATAATATGATGGTAAAAATATTCTATAGAAAACTAAACTTTTAAATAACTTGCTGAAAACTACAATGTTCACCTGCAATTTCACTTTCAAAAAACGAAAAAGGGTGCGGCTAAAGATGGATATGTCGTATTTTTAAAAGGATTTTAACCTCATACGAATTCCATATCGTCTGCTACAAACAATAGATTGTTAATTCTTGTTCCATAAATGTGACATTTCAAATAATAATAATAAATTTATATTTATATATGAATATGTTTATAATTTTTAGATGAAATACTACAAAAAAAATACATAGATAAGTTACTTATTTAAAGACAAAAGCTATCAACTATAAAGATATGTTACGTAATTTATAACTTAATTTTGTTGTTTAATAATAAATGATTTATATAAACAATCAATTTGCCATTAGACTATACTTAATTAGTATGTAAATTGTAAAAATAAAAAAAAAAACGTTTTTTTTACTGCAATACTAAACTTAAAAAGCGGATATGAGCGATCACGATTTTGTATTGTATAAAATCAATATGCAATTCTTAAAAATAACAAACAAACAAATTAATTTGCTTTGAACTTTACTGGAAAATAGCTTTATCACCAACAAATGCAAATTTTCACATATCTGAAATAGTTATTTTCTTTGAAAGCCACTCATATAACAGTAATTAAAACAGAAAAATGTTTTAACCAGAAAATTTCTTTTATAAAAGTGTTTTTAATAGTAATTGTGGCCTTGACCATATACCTATTCCCCAACCTGTTAATTACTACACGAATGACTCAGGTGGTACCCGGCACGAATTCGCTATAGCTATTACAAACAGCTCACAATTTCGAAGAATTAAACTTTTCATATAAGGAAATATAGTAGGTGGATTGCTGGTTCATTCATGCTGTTGATTCATAAGATTTAAAACCCATTAGCGTCTAGTTTTTTTTGAAGGTGTAAGAAAATTTACCAGAGAAATTTATATCTCATATATACATGCAATGTTAAACGGTGAATCACACAAATATTTGCATTGCAATTGAATCTATTAAATGATTATCTCTCAAGTGAATTAATAAAAGGATGCTTTGTTAAAAATAATTTATGTCTTAAACAAAGATTAAAGTCGTTTCAATAATTCATAATAATACATTGTATTTGTTTCGTTTTCAGATATATTTATCTCAATATGGTTATTTAGGACCAATCAATGCCAATTCAAGTAAATTATTAGATTCCAGTAGTTATAGAAGAGCAATTGAAAATTTCCAAAGTTTTGCGGGTTTGGATGTTACTGGTAAGAATCACTGTTAATTAAAACATGATTTAATAGTTTGTCATTGACTGTATGGAAATATAATATTGCGTTCTTTGATATTACCCATATCAATAGTACTTATTATAGCTTAAGGTTACTGTACCATCATATTATTTCGTCATAAACACTATTATGCAATTATATTATTGTAAAATAAATTCTCCTATTAATTTCTAGGTGAACTGGATGAAAAAACGAAGGAATTAATGGGCACACCAAGATGTGGCGTTAAAGATAATGTAGGATCAAATAGTACTGGCAGATCAAAAAGATACGCTTTACAAGGTGACCTTTTTTTTAATTTTTATTATACCATGATGTATGTTTTCTAGGAAAATATTGTTTTTATTCATGATTGTCACTTCCCTAACAAACAGTAATTTATAAAAATCATGTTTTATGTAAAATAATAATTATCTTGATGTTATATTAACATATTTTTGATGGTGCTCAAAAAAAAGTTGTACATCACAGGATCCATTAAATAGCACAACGATTTCCTCAGTAATTTTTTATTTGCTTTAATAATGAAGCATCGTCATTCATGTTTGGTACTCTCTATGTACATTATTAGATAACGAATTAACACAATAAAATACACATGTTACACACACACATACAAGGCATTGTATAAATAAAATAGAGATTCACATATTACATAGGCAATGGACCTTAAATCCCACAACACATCCATGTACAACATTAAAAACTTTGTTAATTAAAAGTAAATGCTGTTTAATTGGTCCACTGTAGATTATTATACTGTTAAAATAGTATTTTTACAATAAACTATACAATTAGGTTCTAAATTGTTGAAAATAAATAAAACTATGTGTAACATTTCAAAATATTGTGATTTTATTTGACTTTTATTATTATTATAGGAAGCCGATGGAAAGTAAAGAATCTTACTTTTAGAATATCGAAATATCCCAAAAAATTAAAAAAAACAGATGTAGATAAAGAAATTCAACGAGCTTTTAATGTATGGTCAGAATATACGGATTTAACATTTAAACCATCTAGTGGCCAAGTGCACATCGATATTCGTTTTGAAAGTGGTGAACATGGTGATGGCGATCCATTTGATGGACCTGGAGGAACTCTTGCCCACGCTTATTTCCCTGTATGTTTATGTTTGTAATTGGAAATATTCCAACAAAACTTTAAAATTTGAAATTTTTTAAACATTTAATAAAAAATAACTTGTTTTAGGTGTTTGGCGGCGATGCACATTTTGATGCATCAGAACAATGGACAATAAATAGTTATCGTGGAACAAATTTATTCCAAGTAGCTGCACACGAATTTGGACATTCGTTAGGTTTAAGTCACTCCGATGTGCGTAGCGCTTTAATGGCTCCCTTCTACAGAGGCTACGATCCAATATTTAATTTAGACGAGGATGATATTGAAGGTATTCAGGCATTGTATGGCGAAAAGACAAAGAAAACTTCAAAACCAAAACAACCAACGGACGATCACGATGATGATGACAGCCACAGTGATGGTAGCTCACCAGTTGACAGAAAACAGCCTGCTCCTAGTAGTCCAGACGAAAGTCTGTGTAAAGATCCGAAAATTGACACAATCTTCACATCAGCGGATGGTTACACATATGTTTTCAAAGGCGACAAATACTGGATGTTGACGCAAGAAAGTGTGGCTCCTGGTTACCCGAAACAGATATCAGAAGGTTGGCCAGGTCTTGTTGGCAACATTGATGCTGCATTTACTTATAAAAATGGCAAAACGTACTTCTTCAAAGGATCGAAATATTGGCGTTACAAAGGCAAAAAAATGGATGGAGTTTATCCAAAAGAAATATCAGAAGGTTTTACCGGAATACCAGATGATGTTGATGCTGCCACAGTTTGGAGTGGAAATGGCAAAATCTACTTCTACAAAGGATCGAAATTTTGGAGATTTGATCCATCTTTAAGGCCGCCAGTGAAAAGCACATATCCTAAACCAATTTCCAATTGGGAAGGAGTTCCTAATAATTTAGATGCCGCCTTCCAATGGACAAATGGCTACACTTATTTCTACAAAGACAACTTCTACTATAGATTTAATGATAGAGCATTTGCTGTTGATTCAGCTGATCCAGCATTCCCAAGATCGACAGCATATTGGTGGTTTGGATGTACTAATGCGCCATCAGGAACCATAGGAACTAGTGAGTCTAAAGGATGGCTAGTTGATGGAGGGAGCGATTATTCACAAAATAACATTACAGGTATGGTAAAATGAACAAACAAACAAAAAAATTATTGTGATATTGTTTATAATGTTGTACAATTTGTAAAAATGTTGACATATATTAAGGATTTCTATTCATTTTAAACGTGATCCTTAAAATATGAAAAATATGTTGCGTATAGATTACTAAAATATATATACTAAAACGCTCTCTTCATCAAGTATGTATTTATTTAAAATTGAATTTGCTATTTGTGTGCAAGCACTTGAAGTTATTAACAATTAGCACGTTTATAGATATAATTTATTGCACTAACACTAACATATCACAAAAATTAACAAATCACCAGCTGTAAACACGTTAGACGAGCTGAGATTGTTTCAGTAAATTTATTAAAATACTATAAAGTCTCAGTTAGGAAAAGTACAGCTAAATTTTTTAACATATTGATCGTCTACCGTTAGACAAATGAATGCACAACTAAATATAGATTTAAAAGTTAGAGTTGGAAATTTAAGCACGCAAGTTTTAGTAGAATTTTAAATTAAAATATAATCCTCACCGAAAAATTAACAACACTAATTCCTATAAAAAAAATATAATGTAGTTATTAAAAATGCTTCTGGGATGAAAAATACAGTTTGAATTAGTAGTATTAAGTTCCATTTCGTTATAAAATTTTTAATGGAAATGGATATATATATTCCAGAAAACTACAGACGATCTCCAAGGCACTGAAGGGCCGTTGAAATACCTTTAAATAAGTATGTCGTCATTCATTAGCTTAAATTAGTTTAAAATATAACTGCTCCCTATTTTTAATTATCTTTTCCTCTAGAACAAGTAATTTACAGATACTTTAATTAAATAAAGGTTTAACTTTCTTATTTTCATTGCTTTAACAATTTTTCGCTTTATTTGTGTTACTACAATTTAAGATCTTATTGTCATTATGTAGTGTACTTAATAACTTTATTTTTTTAGATGCTTCAACTCGTTTGGGAGAAAATAACAGTTCTCGGCAAATAGTGTCCAAATTACTTATTTCATTTGTGACTTTGATAATATTGTCAGTTAGTGTATTATAAAAACTTTGGAGTGTTTTTCGTTTTATAAACGGAAAATCACTTTGACTGAATTTTAAATATTAATACAATGTGATTGCATTAGGTTTAAGTAATTTTGCTTTTAGAGATATAATACATTTAAATCATGTAGAATCTGTTTCTTTATATAAAATAAAAATAACTACCTATTTATTTCTTCTTGTCTATTAAGTTTTATTGTACTTAAAAATCCTCTATACAAAAGTTGTTAATTTTTTATTAAGAAACAAAACTCTAAATGAATATATTTTTATGTGATTAGTATTGTTATTGTTAAATACAGAATAATCCAATATAAAAATGATCATAACTTAATTATGTTTTTAACTGCTAATAATAAAATATATCTTGTAATATATGAAAATAATTTATTTATCCTAGAAACAATCCATTTAAATTACGTGCTTTGCAGTGAAGATAAAGCTTTAGCGTACATACAATAAGCATATAGATATAGTACCAAGAGTAGATACTACGAGTAGAGTACTACGGATGACGTAACCTTCATGCTATTTTGTTAAGGGCGATATACATTAGAAAACAATAAAATTTTTTACAAGTACTCGTATAAGTGTATAAATGTAAAATATTAACTTTATTTCATTATGAATACTTTTAACTATGATATGAAAATATTAATAGAAAAATATAGCAAACAGAGGAAAATTAGTTGACTTTTTTATTTATTATCAGAATTATATTAAAATTTTGAATCTTGTTAAGATATCTGCAAATTGTAGTAGGTAGTTTTCTGTATTACGAACGAAATGTTGTATAAAGGGTGGCGTGAGGGTAAAATGCAAAGTTTTATAGGGTGACATTGATCGGGGGCAGGCGGGCGGCGGCTATCGATCGCGCCGGCGCCTGCGATTGTTTGCGCATCCGCCGCGATGCCAGTGTCGAGCGAGAGACGGCCGGCACAGCTCGCGCCCGGGCGGGGAGGACTGTGACCACATACCTTCTCAAGATGGCGGCACACCGTGACCTCGGTAGCGATAGTCAGTGCGT
>SSSI01003587.1:0-13798 GCA_004796505.1 Oryzaephilus surinamensis | reverse complement strand
ACAGGTAGAGAGAGGAATAAGAAACGAAGATCGACCACCCAAAGATATAACATTTCTTATTCCATAACATAATTCATTTCTATATATATTATTTTCTGTTTAAATATATAAAATGTTTGGTATGCACCTGCTGATTAAAGTTATTATAATGTATTATTTCATAAATCATTACTATAGAAGTCTTCATATTTATAACTAGATAGATTATTATACAAATTCATATTAGATTTATAACGCTTCGCCAATTTTACGGGCTTTCATGAGCAAAATTTCATGAAATTTACCAGGAAATACACGTTACGTACGGAGATTATATGGGTCTTTTTACACAAAAGCTGTGTTTTCAGTGTTGAAATTTACCTGGCCATAAAAATTAGTACCACCTCGTTGTTTCGGATTTGTATACGATGGAATTGTACTTTAATAAAAATTCGTAAGAAATTTTTGGAAAAAAATTATTTACGAAAAGTTGGCGTCAATTTTAGCCTTTTAAGTTTTATTTTAATGTTTGTAATACTAATGTTTTTATAAAATATAAACAAAAGGGCATATTTTACAGTATTTTACTTGTTTAAAAAGATAAATGATCTAAAATCAAGTCAAATGTTGTAATTTCGTTAAAAAACAACGTTTTAAAAACTTTACCTATTTCTATTTGTTTAAAATATTATCAACAGAATTTTCTCTTCTTTTTTTGTTAACAATTTTAATAAACTAACACGATTTCATCCACTTATTACAATTATAAGATTAGTAAAAACTCGAATGTTTTCAAAATTTTCGTATTTTTAAAAGTCCCTATAGCAGCCATTTTGATTTTTATTTGAATTAAATATTCTAAATTTCTCCAAACGTATTCCAGAATTCTGTTGAATTGAAATACCATAATTCTTGTTCTTTTAATGATTTCACGCCCGTTTAGCGCGTCTTAAATAAGCGTAAAAATAAAAATTTCAAAATAATTCCAGCCGTTTTACCTATTTTAGCAACCAGATCCATAATCTACATACAAAACCGCATATACAATATACAAGTACATCGTATAAATTCTATAAAAAGCACCCACTTTGCATTGTTATTCTTAAAAAAAGTCTTTGGCGACATCGCATTATGCTGCCGAGACAGTCGAATACCGGTACGTATGCAAAACAGCTGCCCTTTAGAATATCCAATGACCATTTTCAAAGAATACCGGCACACATTTAACATATACGTGCATAAAACTTGTTTCCACACAATAAAAAAGCCCATAAATTTTGTTAAAATTAGACTATTCAAGTGTCAATTACGAATTTCTTTCTTATTATTCTGTTTCTTTTTCAGGTACATGTTATATTGGCAATCGCAACAGCACCACCCTATTAACGCTCGTTTTAATACCAGATTTCTTGTATTTCACATACGGTGTACTGTTTTTAATACTGGGTTGTTTGTATGTGATTCGACAGCCACGTCCACCCGCTGCCGCCCCCCTAACATCGCCAACGCCACGTAAAGAAAGCGATTTCTTGGGTGCCATATGCGCCTTGTACACCATACCGATGTTTTGTGTAATGGCGAGCGTCTATTACGAATACAACAATCAAGAGAAATGGTTGGCAGGCGAAAAGAAGCCAGCATTGTACGCGTTTTTGTTGAAACATTTCATGTCTTTATTCGTTGGCGTCAGTACGATCTTCTGGATATGGTCTGTGAAGACGATCACCGCATGGAAATCGTTGCTGCGTCGTTTGGGGCCGAGGAAACAGTTGCCGGTTAAAATGCAAACGGTGCCAGTGTTGCGGTACGTGCCGCCCCCGTCTCAGCCAACGATTTCGACCAGTTTCAGTACAAGTAGTCGACATTCGAGTCGAACACATCCCCACAGAAAGCCCAGAGTGCATCATATGCGAACAGGAGGCGAAACGATTATTTAATACGATTTTTTTTAAATTTTTAAAAGTGCCTTGTAAATAAACTGTGATTATTTGTATACAAAAACGTAATTTATTGCGCCATAAATACAGTTATGGGTCTACTTGCCACTAAAATAAATGCCCATAACTTTATTTAACATACTTTAATATATTTTTCAATAAACAAACGCTTTATTAACAGAGTAAAACTATAATGTACAAAAACAATTTAGGAGAGGGTCTGTTTTTAGACTAGAATTTCATCATTTCATCCATAAAACATTTTTTTGTATATATAGAAAGTGCCATTAATCGAACGAAAATTTGTACTTAATATTTTTAATCTCGTACTTTTACAATTTTATATTTTTGTAAATACATACATAGTATTTTATTGTGATAGATGTTTATATTTTTTTATATCTTCAACTAGTGTAGATTTTTTTGGAAGTGTAGTTAAAAAAATAAAAATTATTTACACTTATTTGCTTTTTATTTATTACTTTGATTATAATTTACATACAAAAGAAACAATTAAAAAAAGCTTAATTTACCATCTATTGTAGTTGTTGTTGTTGTTGTTACCGCCTTGTCGACTGTACTGATTTGTATTGAAATTACCTAAAATGCAAGAATTAATTAACAACAAAATCCAATTCTATTTTTAGTTGGTTTATTTTCAAATGCGCTGACGTAATTCAAAGCGTATTAAATATTTAAATCACCTGATGTATTTGGCTGGCGCTGGAACGGTTGCTGGAAGCCTTGTTGTTGTTGTTGTTGTTGAAACGGCATATTATACTGTAGACTTTTTTGTGGATATTGTACCATCGGTCTTGAAAAATTACCCGTATTCCGTTCCGGACCAACAATACCATGTAAATTCCTTTGATCCGTATTTATATTAACACGTTCCGGTCCAACAATGCCTTGTAAATTATTTGAACGATTTGACGTTTCAAATCTAGGATTATTATTTCCAAATTGTAGCGGTTGTTGTGGCGGTTCAAATGTAATAATCGGTTGTTTCTCTTGTTGCGTCAATTTCTGTACATTACCAACAATATTCGCTAAATTGTCCATGTTTATCGGTAATGTATTTAATGTTTTTGTTAATTCAGCTGCTGTTGTTGTTGTTATTGTTGAATTACCACCTAAGCCAAGTAAATTTATAGGACTACTAACTGTAGTCTTATTTATATTACTCATTAAATTCGATATTAAAGCTTTCGCATCTGATAAATCGACTTCAGATTTTTTCATATCGAAATTTTCACTATCAGTAGTACGTTGTTTTTCTTTAACAGCTTGTACAACATCATCAAATGTATAATCTTCTTCATCTGAATCCAAATTTATTTTCGTTTCAATTTTTGTTTCTGATTTGTCTTCGATTTCTTGTATATTTTCATCAGCTTCCGGATTTTGCCCACCATGTCGATGTGAAAATGGACTTTCACGTCCACTTTTAATTTGTTCATCATTTTTAACTGTTGTCACATTTGCTGTACCCAAATTGACGAATTTCCTTAAACGTTCAACACGTTCCGGTTCGTGGGCTTCCAATTTTTTCAAATAATTTATTAAACCATGTTGTTCATCAGTTGATAAATCTTTGAAATTTTGCAATAATGTTTGCAAATCCGATTCTGATAAATGATCCATACTACTGTTTATTGTTGATGGTTTTTCTGGTGGTGTTGGTGTTAACGGTTCCGAATTTGTAGTTTCTTTTATTTCTTCAGATGTTTTCGTACTGCTACTTTCTTCATTTGTTGGTTTTGTATCATTTAAACCGAATTTTTCCAAGAAAGCAGCCGTTGTCATTGGTTTATTCGAATTTTTCGATGCTTCCGCCATTCCAATCTAAAAATTCACTCACATTTAATTAATATTAAAGAAACATTCCATACGCAGCAAAAAAAAGCAGAAAGAATTAAAATACTTACAACAGCATTAATTAATTGTTCCAATTCACTTTGTGTCACATCAGTTTTACCTTGTTGTACTAATGCATTGGCAATTTGTTTAGCTATAGCAACTTTATCAACTGTACCAATTCCTGGCACTTTAACTGGATCAATTTTCGGTTGGCCTTTTTCTTTTTTCCTTTCACTAGCCATATGTAACAGGCTAGCCGTTTTTTTAATAGCAATTTTAAATGCACGCTCTTGTATAACATCAACAATACCAGCTAATAATTGCCCTTTTAATTTCTCTTTAACAGTTTCAAATAATACACAATTTATTTCACTATCTAGTAAATTTTCTGAACTGTTTGCATCATTTTTTTCCATTGCCAGTGCTTGTGCCAATAAATCAATCACTTTCGGTCCTAATGAACCTAAACGTTCTTCTAATGCTGTCAATAAACGTAATACAGACACAACATTCACTTCAATATTTTCATCATCTTCTGGTGGTATTATTGGACCAGTTGGATGTACTGGTTTACGTGTAATACTACGTATCATATGCGGTGGTTGATAATATTCATCGTAATCCGGTCTGTAATCTATTAACAAAACAAATTAACAAACGAATTTTTTACCATAATTTGTATAAATTACGTTTTTCACGCTTCCATGGCAAATCCGACACAACTCGAACACGTTCTTTTGCTCGCAAATCTCTTTCATATGAACTTTCACGATATTCTCGACTTGATGTCCGTTCTATGTAACGGTCTCGGCTTCTGGAACGTGTCGAACGTCGATTATGACGTCGTGGACTTGGCGATGAACGATAACGTGACGATGATGAACGTTCCTTCGATAGACTACGTGAATATGAACGTCGTTCACCGCTACGTGAACGCCGTTTCAATGGCGGCGATGTATCCGATTCCCATGGACTGTGCGAACGTTGTTTCAACGATTTTAAATCGTCGTCTTTGTCTTCAATTACAATCACTTCATTGTCTTGGTCCGGTTGAGCGGCCATTGGAATTGGTTTGGGTGCAGATGATGATGGTTTTGTTGGATCAGCTTTAAGTTTACTTGCCGGAACAATGCGAAAGGAAATTGGAGCTGGTTCATCGGGCAAACCAAGCCTAAAATTAGAATTAATTTATAAAATTATACATAAAAAACAAGTGACTCCATCTACCAATAACCACATGAACTATGTGTTTCATGTGCATTTTAATAGATGGCGACACATAAAAATTTTTCCATACCTTCTTCTTAGGGCCTCTTTTTTGATTTTAACTTCCTCTTGATGTAATTCAGTCATTCTTTTATTCCAGAATTTAATCCAGTCTGGTTTGAAGTCATATTTACTCACGTCAACACCTTCACTTTGTAATTCTTTATAACGTTTATTCCAAAACTTTTTCCATTCATCATTGTATTTGGGATGTTTTTCTGGATTTTTTTCATGATTTTTCAATACATTTTGCATGTCATTTTCCAATGCTTTCGATAAACGTTTAAATTCTTCAATTTTAATTGCCCTTTCCTTTTTATTATACTCATCATTCCTTCGGCGTGGCGATGGTGAACGTTGATAACGATTTGGTGAACGACTTCTATATTTTCTTCTTCGATTCTCCGTTTCGTAATCGCTCAAATCCGAACTGGATACACTCGATATGCTCGACAACGATCTTCTACGTTCCACGATTGGCTTTTTCGATGGTCCTGATTTATTTTTCTTCGGTCTGGCAACAACTGGCGGCGACGGACTACGTTTCTGCACCTTTTTCTGTGACTGTGTTGTTGTTGTTGTTAAACTAAGTGGTTTAAAATCTTTAAAATCCGATTTCTCGTCATCATACACTTTCGTCAATTCTTCATGTACAATTAAATCTTCAAATGTCGGGCCCAATTGTTCGGAAAAATGTCTACCTTTCACAACCATTTCCAAATAATGCATGCGATCCATTTCGAAACGATGATTTTGTACTGGAATCGGTTTCATGCGTCCAAAACGCTTTTCAATAGCTTCAGCCAATTTTTGTAAAGTGGTTTGCCAATTTCTTTTATACTGTTTCGTCATATATGGTGCCAAAGCACGATAACATGTCGGAAAATGTTTTTGTAAATATTGTGAAATGTGATTATAGCTCGCTAAATGTGTTAAAACTGTGCGTGGATCGCCGCGTTTATCACACAAAATACATAAATAAAATGGCTCTTTTTGTGTATCGTAATCTTGTAATTCGAGTAAATATTCAAGGGCCACTAATGGGCCGACTTTGAAACCGTCCAAACGTTCCTAAACCAAAACAAAAAAGTATTCAAAAAATATCTTTTGTTAGAAATGATTTCTTACTTGAATTTGCGCTTCTTTAGCAACGTCATTTTCGAACCCGGGTGGTACTGGTTCACCTGGTGCCACATTTATCGGATGTTCAACACCTAAACCAGGTCCACTGGTTTGTGGTTTCGATGTATATTTGGCATTTAAGGTAATATTCAATGTATGTCGCCTGCCAATTTCATGTTGATAAACACGTCCCATAACAGGACATTTACATGCATTACAAAACCAATGGGCCGTACCATTAACATAATTAAGTTCAAATACATTACCATATTGACCATTTGGTAGTAATGCTTTAATACTAAGTAAACGTTCTTGTTCACTTTCCTTTAAAATAAAAACAAAATGCAAACAATTAATATCTAACAAAACATAACGATTTTATTGGTTTATTTTTGATTATTATTATTTTTGATGATAAAAAAAATAACACAATTTTCAAATTTTATTCTAATACTAAACTGCGATAACAAAATTAAATACTGGTTTTTTGCCTCACTCACTATTTTATACACCGTTATTGAATAAGTTGTGATGAAAAACAACACAACTCAAAACAACCACCCAAAATATTTTTTTAGGTAAGTTCACGCTTACCTAAATGTTTTTTCAATTTATATACCTGTTTTGTTAACGTCGAGTAAGCAATCTGTGGATCATCTTCTGTACCGGGCGCAACTGGTTCCATTTTTTGTTCACTTTTATTTTACAAAAATTTGTAAAATAATCTAATATCACAACATGTACACTCTTACTTTTCTCTGTAAAGAAAAAACATAAAAATTCTCTCAGTTTTTATTAACTTACCACCAAAATATGTAACATGTTTAAACATTGTTAGAGTTTTTAAAAAAATAAATATCTAGTAGACAACTTACCGCATATATTTTTTTTAAATTTGTACTTATTGTTTTAAATTTACCGCCACAAGCACAACACAAAAAATGGCCACCTAAAGACTTTTTTACGGTCTGGTATCGTATATACATACTTATATGTAAATTAAATTAACTAAACTGTGTTATAATGGTGTAAATTTTTTGAAGAATAGATTTTATTTTGGTAAAAATCAATTTAAAAAGAGAACTTAACAGGATAGATTGGGATGAGGACATTTTGGGCACTTTCAACTTTCAAGACTATTTTAATAGAAAATAAAAGAAGATAAACCTTATATTTATATAAAATAATATTGTATCTTACCTCTTACTTCATTTATTCAACTTATTTCGTTTAAATTTTCCAATAAAGAAATTAGAATAAATTCAATAATAACAAGCAAATGTTACTTTTTCTGACTTGAAATGTCAATAAATTGTTTGATTACTCAAAAGATGGCGCACAAAAAAAAAAACAATTTAAGAGCTTTTTACAGGGAAAAATTTTATTTAATTAAAAAATAATTAACTTTCATACGTTATTGTTAAAATATCATTTGTTCGTAATATTGCCTTATCAATATTTTCTCCTTGCGGTATTTTTAAATCCTCAACTATTATATTTTCAAAATCCAAATCAAATGCTTTTATTTTAGCATTTATTGTTTTATTTTCATACATACGAATCGTTGATTCTTTACTTTTCTCTCCTTTAATAAAATAAAATATATATTAATCGGTATTAAATTGTTTTCTTCCATTATAAGGAATATTTACCACATAAAGATGATATTAAATAAAGATAACGTTCACGTAAAAATGCATTAGCCTCTTGTATAAGTTCTAGTTCACAAACTGGATTTTCATTAATTTTAGAAACCATTTTACAAATAGTAGACTTAGCACGTGTGTCAAAATGCAAGAAAAAAATTTGTTAAAACTGAGGTTATGTTTAAACAAAACAACTTTTTAAACGAACAAAAAATGTAATTCAATAAATTAATATCAATTAATTACATCTAAACGGTTATTTGTCTATTGTATACTATTTACATTCAACTATTTTTATGTTTAAATATTAAATCCAGCCTTTCGCATGCACTCTTTGTGGGCTTCAATTAAATGCCGGCAATTTTCCTCTCCATTTTCAATAATACTAAAAATAACATACCATAAAAAAATTATTAATGTTTATGACTTAGATATCATTATCAATATAAAATACCACTGATCTCTAACTTTTTTCGTTTCTGGACATGCACAGCATGGTTTTAGTTTCTTTGGTTGATCGTTTGCCACGGGAGTAGTGGATGCTGCCTCTACTTTATCACTAACATTACCCATTTTTGATAAATTTTCAAAATGACAAGAAAATCTTTATGGAAAAACGAGAATTTTCGGCAGAATTGTGCAATAAAGTCAAGGTCAAATACACTACGTAGTTCTAATGTCAGCTACAAAAACTTTTTAAACTACTAATAGTTCCAATACCCCTCATGTATAACTTTTGAACTACAATTAATAACGGTAAACAAAAAAGACAACTGTATTTAAATTGTTAATTATTTATCAAAAAATGCTTTGTAATTCATTAACAATCAACTAAATTAACAATGTCGGAAATTAAATCAAAAGAGGTAACAAATTTTTATCATAAAAACATATGTATAACATTAATTAACAATTAACACTAATTACAGGTAAATCAACGTCATCAAAAGAAAAAATATTCATTAAATCGTACAATACGTAAAAATCTACAAATTATGCTATTTAAAACATTTCTATTAATCAGATGCTGTGTCGACTTAATCATTGATAAACTGTTCAGTTTGTATTACGATTCAAAACGTGTTTACATAAAAAAATGTAAAAATCCCATAGTATTAGAAAGTGCATCAACACTAGCATATAAAATACGTAAAGGCGATTTAAAAGTTGTCGATGTTGTACAAGCATTTATTGATCGTATTAACGAAACAAATCATATAACAAATTCGTTAGTTGATAATCGTTTCGAGGAAGCATTAAATGAAGCAAAACAAATCGATTTAGATATCAGTACTGGACAAATTATCGATGCTGATTTCCGTGAAAAACCATTCCTGGGTGTACCATTTACAACGAAAGAAAGTACATGTGTTAAAGGATTATCATCCACGTTTGGTTTAATAAAACGTAAAGGTAGAAAAGCACAATACGATGCAGAGTGTGTTGAATTGATGAAAAAAGCTGGCGGAATATGTTTGGGTGTTACAAATATTCCACAATTAAATATGTGGCAAGAGACCAGTAATCCAGTTTATGGCATCACGAACAACCCTTACAACTCAACCAGGAACGTGGGTGGTTCTTCAGGTGGCGAATCGAGTATTATTGCCGCTTGCGGTTCCCCAATTGGTATTGGAAGCGATATTGGCGGTTCGATTCGTATACCGGCATTTATGTGTGGCATTTTCGGCCATAAAACAACATCACATTTAATATCAACACGTGGCCTGACATTCCGTAGTGGTAAAGAGAAACAAACCATGGTTGTTGTTGGTCCAATGACGAAATACGCTGAAGATCTATTACCATTTTTGAAAGTACTTGTTGCAGAAAATTGCAATAAATTACGTTTAGATGAACCGGTAAATGTGAGCAAAATTAAAGTATATTACGTAACAAATCCAAAAGATCCATTTATAAGTCCATTTCGTGCAGAAATGAAGAGTATTTTATATAAAACGGTGGATTATTTAAGTGAAATTGTTGACACGAAACCGGAATTGGTTTATTTTGATGGTTTAAAATATGGTGGGAAATTGTGGCGTTATTGGATGACAAAAGAGGAAGATAGTAACTTTAAACGTGATATAAATGATCGTGAAACTGAAGTTAATCCAATTGGTGAAATAATTAAACATTTTTTTATGATTGGAGAATACACAACGGCCACAATTGAGAATTTAATCAACAGTCTATTGCCGAAAGAGAAAGAAGAATGGGCCAAGAAGGAAACGGATAAATTGAGCAATGAAATTATTGTAAACAACATTATTTCATTTTTAATTCTTTTATGAATAATTTGTTGTTTTTAGGAAAAAATTGGCCAAAATGGTGTATTAATTTATCCATCAGCACCATGGACAGCTAATTACCATCATACCGCATTGTTGCGACCGTGGAATTTTAATTTATTTGCAATTTGGAATGCATTAAAATTTCCAGTTACACAAGTACCATTGGGACTGGATTCTAATGGGTTGCCAATGGGTGTACAAGTTGTTGCAGCACCATACAACGATCGTTTGTGTCTTGCTATTGCCAGAGAATTGGAAAAAGGCTTTGGCGGCTATACACCACCTTTTCAAACTTAATTTTTATATTATTTATTACGTAATTGTAATCTTTAACTAAATTTCACGGTAAATATACATACATATAGACAAAATTTGACCAGAAATTTAGTTAAAATTATAATTATAGTTCACTTTTTATATATTTTTTATATTTTGGTTGTTGTATTGGTTAATAATTTAAATAAAATGGATTTTTTATAATGTATGGTTTTAAAATTCAAAATTTACTTACTCCAATTACTCTGGATTAATAAATGGAACGTTGTTTAAGAACATAACCTCAAATTTTTTCCATCAGATAACAGTCAGTGAAATTAAACGGAATTTTCCACGGAAAATCTTTATTAAAGGCATGTAATTAAAACAGTTTTTGAAAATTATTCAATAATTAACTGTAAGTTTCATTTATTATCTATAGATATATAGTTATTTAACACAAAAAATGAGTAATATTCTAGAATGTTTAAAAAAAAAACCGTCTTATCAGTATAGTTTACAATTTTAAAATTGTAAAATGATTGAAATAGGAAGAAATTTATAACAAATTGTGATAAATCTTAATTCATTTTAATTGAAATGTTGTTATTTTAATAAAATGCGCGCGCAATTTTTTTTTATTCACTTTTATTACAGATAGAATAGAAAACCCCGGCGTCTGGCAACTGGAGACAATTTAATTTTCATCTCGAAACACATCTTCCTACTAGTGACACTCGAATAAGAAATTTTTTTCGTAAAAAGCAATAAAAAAAATTTTATAACCAAGTAAATTATTGGTGTTTCTGTATGGCAACAACTGAAATGAGTGATGATGGTGTACAATTTTTCGAAGGGGTGGAAAAACTCCTCGAAATTTGGTTTACAAATAGTGCCGGTGATAATAAAAACGCTGATTTACGTAAAATACCAAGGTACTTAAATACAACCCATTTTTTTAACGTTAAATTACATAAAAAACATAATAATCAATTAAAATTAACAAAAATTTTATAAATTTTATAGAACTTGAAACAAAATTATATAAAATGCGCTTTATTTGGAAAATTTAGACTCGTCCAAATGTGTTTAGTTTAGAATGTGACTTTGTGTTTTGGAAGCGGGCTTCATTGATTTTCCACACTTTTGGTGGGAAAAAATAGACAAAAAAAAAGAGTGCGAAAATTCTTCTATTGATTTACAAAGTCAGCTGATGAATGAATGAACAATTTTCCACACAAAATATTTGAAAAATAAGTTAATTTTCTGTTTTAGGCACAAATTGGAATCACTTCTTGAAATTGTACGTTGCGAAATAATTAGTTTCGTTAAAAATGATCAAATTGATGCATACGTTTTAAGGTAAGAAACATTTAACTGGAAATTTTTTTATCATTTCGACCTTCTGTTAATTTTCATAATTTCTTTTAAGAGCAATTTTTAGGTCATAATTTTTAAACTGAAGTAAAAGTTTTTGGCAAATATTTTTTATCGGTCAAGGCTTAGTATCGTACACACATTTTTGCAATCTACAAAAGAATTTCATTTTCTAAATTGATAAATTTTAATACAAAATTATATTTTAATATGGGGGGTTAATAATCCGTCGACCTTTAAACTATCATTTTGTTATTTTTACAATTTATCTTCTATACATAACAATATTTCACTACGATTAATAATCATTAACATAATTTTTTTTTAAATATTGTATAAACTTAGATACAAATTATGATAATAAGTTTACTCTCGAACAAAATTATATTTTAAACAATTTCCTACTTGAAAATTATGTAACCGATGATGATAATTTAATCAAAATAATGTCTAAAAATAGCAAGGTAGTTGACGCTTTCTTCCTACATAATATAATTTATTAATTCGCCCTTGTCCTTGTGTCCCTTAATTTTAATAAATTGTATTTTTTGCAGTGAAAGTTCCATGTTTATATCAAAACGTCGTTTTATATTGAAAACATGCGGCACAACAACCCCATTATTATGTTTAAAATTGTTATTATTATTAGCTGAACAATATGCTGGCTTTACGGACGTTGAAGATTTATTTTATTCGCGTAAAAATTATAAACGGCCCGATTTACAAGTAACACCC
This sequence comes from Oryzaephilus surinamensis, assembly GCA_004796505.1. Taxonomy (NCBI): domain Eukaryota; kingdom Metazoa; phylum Arthropoda; class Insecta; order Coleoptera; family Silvanidae; genus Oryzaephilus; species Oryzaephilus surinamensis. The sequence continues at coordinate 1,327 of SSSI01003587.1, read as the reverse complement.
CATCAACATTTCGATGAAGAAGTGGCATTATTGGATTCATTATTCCCCGATGGGGTGGCCTATTGTTTGGGGGCATTAAATAAAGATTGTTGGTATTTATATACGTTGAATCCATTGCCACAAATTAATCGACGTACAACACAACAACAACAACAACAACCAATTGAACCAGATCAAACATTGGAAATATTAATGACTGATTTAGATCCGAATATTATGTCGATTTTTACAAAAGAAGAATGTTTAAATGCGACAGAAGCAACCAAAGTACATTATCGAATAATTTTTTAATTATTAGTTAAAATAAGTGTTGTTTTTTTTTTAGAAATCTGGTATTGATAAAATTATTCCAAATATGGTAATTGATGACTTTTTATTTGATCCGTGCGGTTATTCGATGAATGGAGTTACAAGAAATGTAAGTTTATTAAAAAATTATATAAAAAAAATTATTTTTAAAATAAATAATAATTTGTTTTCGCATGCTTACTAGATTAATACTGAAATAACAGATGTAAGTAAAAAATCAAGTTAACTTGTTAGTTTTATCGTTTCCTTAGCAACCGTGTATTGTTTTTATTAAGAATTTGATAAAAATTTGCTAAGCACACTTGTGTTGTTTATTGTTTTGTTTATATTTAAAAAACAATATGCGAAATTTCAATGTTTGATAAATTTATGCATATATTATTGTTCTAAGAATGTTTAATCTTATTTTATTTATGAATCAAATTCAAGGAGAAATTTTTCATAAAATATTCAAAACAATTTTTATGATTGAAATTTTGTTTCTAAAAATTGTTTTAGGGCTGTTACATGACAATCCATATCACACCAGAACCCGAATTTTCTTATGTTAGTTTCGAAACAAATATACCAGCCAGTTCATATCGTGAAATAATAACAAAAGTTTTGGATATATTTCAACCAGGAAAATTTACAATAACAGTTTTTACCAATCAAGTAAACAACATTTTGTTTTTGTCTATAAAATGCACATACCTATATAATATATACCGACGAAGTGAGATGTCCGACCGGGCTAAAAAGTGGGTTCGCCATTTTTATGCCCTTAGTGTATTTTTTAGTAAATTTCATATCTTGCAATTGGCATATAAAGTGCGCAAAATTCAAATTATAATTATTTATTGAATATTACTGCAAAAATTGTGTCAATTTATTTATGTCACTGACAATTTATGTCTAAATTGTCACAATTTAGTTATAAATTTAGTTACAACCGCTAAATCAGACTTGCGTATTAAAATTCTAGCTTTCCAATTCAGTTTGTTAAAGACACACGTTTACATACTACATTTATCAAATA
>SSSI01003584.1:0-13857 GCA_004796505.1 Oryzaephilus surinamensis | reverse complement strand
AGAAGGGGAATTTGAACGTCCAACACCTACATATGTTGGTCCAGCTGAGAAAAGAACACCTATTAAACAACATGATAATTTACGTCCTGAAGGCGATTTTGAACGCCCAGAAAAACCAAAATTCAGACCAGCTGAACGTCCATCACCTATAAAACCAGAAGATAATCTAAAACCTGAAGGACAATTTGAAAAAAGGAAACCTGAAAAATTCATTCCTGCAGAACGGCCAAAACAAAAAAGACCAGAGGATAATTTGTATCCAGAAGGAGAATTTGAACGTCCAACACCTACATATGTTGGTCCAGCTGAAAAAAGAACACCCATTAAACAACATGATAATTTACGTCCTGAAGGCGATTTTGAACGTCCAGAAAAACCGAAATTCAGACCAGCTGAGCGTCCATCACCTATAAAACCGGAGGATAATCTAAAACCAGAAGGACAATTTGAAAAAAGGACACCTGAAAAATTCATTCCTGCAGAACGACCAAAACAAAAGAGACCAGAGGATAATTTGTATCCAGAAGGAGAATTTGAACGTCCAACACCTACATATGTTGGCCCAGCTGAGAAAAGAACACCTATTAAACAACATGATAATTTACGTCCTGAAGGCGATTTTGAACGCCCAGAAAAACCGAAATTTAGACCGGCTGAACGGCCATCACCTATAAAACCAGAAGATAATTTAAAACCGGAAGGACAATTTGAGAAAAGAACACCTGATAAATTTATTCCTGCAGAACGTCCTATACAGAAGAAGCCTAAAGACAATCTTAAAACTGAAGGTGAATTTGAAAGACCCGAAATTAAAGAAGTCGGCCCTTGCGAGTTGCGAAAACCTATTAAGCATGAGGATAATCTCAAACCTGAAGGTGCAATGGAAATTAAACGAAGAGATGATTATATGACGGTTCGTGGTGAGAGAGTAGACATAATTAAACATGAAGATAATATTCGAGTTGAAGGCGAATGGGACATAAGACGTAGAGATGACTTCAAGCATATTACAGTTGTTGACAGAGCAGAAATAATCAAACGTGAAGATAATCTGAAAGTTGAGGGTGAATTTACAGATGTTAGATCCCGAGATGACTTTAAAGTAGTTAAAGGAGAGAGATATGAAGTAACTAAACCAAAAGATAACCTGAAAACTGAAGGAGAATTTATTGATACTAGAGAAAGGGAAGTTATACTTAAAGGTGAAAGAGCTCAAGTAATAATAAGAGAGGATAATCTTAGGATGGAAGGAGAATTTGTTGATTACCGCAAACGTGATGAATTTATAACACGTGCTGAAAGAAGTGAAGTTGTAAAACATGAAGATAATTTGAAATTAGAAGGCACTTTTGATCGACCTACACCAACAAAAGTTCTACCAGGTGAACGACGATCGCCTATTAAACACGATGATAATCTATATCCAGAAGGTGATTTCGTGCGTCCTGAGAAAGCAGAATTTAAGCCAGCTGAAAGACCTACTCCAAAAAAACCTCAAGACAATTTACGTCAAGAGGGTGACTTTGAAAGACCCACACCCACAAAAGTTGGGCCTGGAGAACGTCGCACACCAATTCGACACTCCGATAATCTATTTCCTGAAGGAGATTTCGAACGCCCGCATAAACCAGGTTATCAACCTGCTGAAAGACCAACGCCAAAGAAACCACAGGACAATCTATATCCTGAAGGTGACTTTGAACGCCCATCACCAACTAAAATTGGACCTGGAGAACGTCGTACGCCAATTCGTCACTCTGATAATCTATTTCCTGAAGGAGATTTCGAACGCCCACATAAACCAGGTTATCAACCTGCTGAAAGACCAATACAGAAGAAACCTCAAGATAATCTACGTCAAGAAGGTGACTTTGAAAGACCAACACCAACTAAAATTGGACCTGGAGAACGTCGTACGCCAATTCGTCACTCTGATAATCTATTTCCTGAAGGAGATTTCGAACGTCCACATAAACCAGGCTTTCAACCAGCTGAAAGACCAATTCAGAAGAAACCTCAAGATAATCTACGTCAAGAAGGTGACTTTGAACGCCCATCACCAACTAAAATTGGACCTGGAGAACGTCGAACTCCAATTCGTCATCCTGACAATCTTTTCCCTGAAGGCAATTTCGATCGTCCCCGTAAACCTGGTTATCAGCCAGCGGAAAGACCAACTCCCAAGAAACCACAAGACAATCTCAAACAAGAAGGTGACTTTGAAACACCGAAGAAACCTAAATATCAACCAGGCGAACGAGCTCCTGTCGTTAAACATCCCGATAATTTAAAAATGGAAGGACCATTTAATGGCACACCTAAAAATAGGGACGATTTCAAACCTACTAGAGGTGAACGAGCTCCAGTACGAAAACCAGAGGATAATTTAAGATTGACAGGAGAATTCCAAGACACTACAGTTGCTAAATCCCAATTTACTGTTGTCAAAGGCGAACGTGCTGAAGTTAAGAAACATGAAGATTCGTTGAAAGTTGGTAGCGAAAAAGTGGAGTACACCACTACAACGAAAGATACATTCATTAAAACACCGAAGAAAGAATCTCCTGTTGTTAGAACTCCCACTACAGTCAATAAACGTCGTCACATGGAATCTCACATATCGCTTGGCAATGATACAACAGTAATGCAAACTACAAACCAAACCAACTACAATACATACACAAGAAGATCAGACCAAAAGAAAGTCGTTACTAAAGATGAAACTGTTAAATCTGATCAAAAGAAAGTCACTATTAAAGATGAAGGCCCCAAAATTAATGGTGTGCATGAAAACACTAATGTTTCCACAGACACAAAAACTTTGGCCGATGGTACTATAGTAAAAACAATCCGAAAAGTGACTACGACTTCTGGAGTTCAACAGAGCAGTGCAACTGATAGATCACAAGTACATAAAGAAACTGTTAGTGGCAGTACAGAAGCAGTCCGCAAAGAAACCACTTCTGGTACGAATCAGATAACAAAATCTTCCTCTCAAACGCATGTACGTGATTCACGTCAACATATCGAAAATCGCAGCGTTCAACAACAGCACCACGTATCTCAAAACAATATAATTCATTCTTCAAGTCATCAAGATGTGTCATCTAGGCAACATGTGGAGAAAAATGTATCGCAATCTAGCCATCATAGAAAGAATGTGATTAGTTCGGAAGAAATAAATAACCAAATACTCCATCGTAAAGGTTTGCATACATCTACAGAGGCTCTGCATGCCACTAGTTCTGCAGCATTGGAAATGAGGAAATCGATATGTAATTTACATGATCAGGGCCAAATCAGGTCTACACAAAATGCTGAACGTCATAGTTTAAGTTCAATGCATAGATCGTCTCAAGAGTCCAGCAATCGACGAAGTCTTCAATCATCAGGTGCATATCAAGTGTACGAAAGGCCACAGAAGATTGTACGAAGAGACAATTTGTCAGTTGGTGGCCACTTCTATGGTCAATCGGAAGCGAAATCGTATGGGGAATTCACTCGACAACAGAATGTACAGAAAGTGGAACGTGTTTCAAGGCGTTCAAATGTTTCCAATATCACATTAGGTGATAGTAATGTTCATATAGTCACATCGTATAAAAAAGAATACCTGCCACGGAATATTGGTCCTTGCCCAGCCGTTTTAGTTGATTCGCCACAAGGACCGTTCAAGCATACAAGAGATACAAAATCACACAAATTTTATATGCCCCTTGTGACAAAATAAGTTTTGCCATATGCAATATGCGAATACAGAATGATTTAAAAAGAATTTTAACAGAGAGCTCAGGCTAAAATGCTCAAACATTTCAAATAATATCGAATTCTTTTTAAATCACTCGGTATATATTATAATATATAGACTGTTTACGTATCTAACATTTCTAACATTGTGATATATCGATTGTTATTATCATAAAAATTATTTTTATAGAGGTAGTGGTTAACAATTTGCAATAAACAAATTTTTAATATATTATAGTACATGAACGAAAAGCTTACGGTATGGGTTTTATATTAGACATTTTTATATAAAAACTTTTATATATTTTATAGCTTACATAAATAGCTTGTATAAAACCCAAATAAAAAGTTTATAGTTTTAATTTTTTATTTTTTATTTAATTTCCTTTTATACAACTTTTCCATTTATGTTAAAAATTGTTTTGTTATCTCCAATTTCCATTTATAGAGAAGTAAATGGCGAAGAATTGGAGAAGTCATGCATACGAAGTACAAAAATTTCATCATCAGATAAGAATTACTTATATGTACGATGTAAAAGGACTTTTAAATAAATATTTCTAATAAAATCGTGTTTAATTTTTATTTAAAGTTGACTGCTTTCAATTTTTTTCTAAATTATTTCCTCTTTTATTCAATTTGACACCTTGAATAGAAACTATGGTCAAAAATGTTATCATAATTCTTATTGTGTTGACAATAACGCTTATTATTAAAGGTAATGATGACTTGGGTTTCAGCAAGGAATTGAAAGAAAACTCTAAGTAAGTTTTTACATACTGCAATCAATAGGCAATAATGCATTTCTCTTTAAAGATTAAAATCTAACCAAAAATATAAATCTTCTGATGGCACTCCAGATTTGAAAAGGGATTGTGCTGTAGTATACAAAGGACAAGACCCTGTTGGCATTTTAAAGGTATAGCTCTTTTAATAAACTTAAACCCCAACACAAGAACTAACGTTTTTCAGCCCTCGAAAGATGCGCTCCAATTATTGCCTTTAAGTGGTGAAAATATTCTTGTTGACGTTGATAACGATGAAATGCAAATCAGCGAAGATGGTATTAAATTGAACAATGACGCACACGTTAGAGAAGTCCGCAAATTATCTAAAGACCTTTATCCATCCATATTTACAAAATTTAAAATTGATAGTAAATTAGAGGAAAAACAAAATGAGAGAAACAGTCGAAGCGTTTTAAAACCAATTATTAAATCATCTGACGCAAAAATTAGCGACACGAATAGCAAAAATGTTGAACAACAAATATATAAAATACTGGATGATATGGGATTATTAGAGAACGAGAAAAACAAAATAGGTGAAACGGAAAAAAGTGAAGCGAAAAGAGGAGTTCTAAGTGAAGATGAAAATCTGGAGGAAGGCACGAATAAAATTAATTTAATTAAAGACGAAACAAGACAAAAACGGAACGAGATTAGTACACAGTCTTCGTTAGTAACAAATTCTGTTCAATTTTCCGAAAAAGAAGCTTTTCAGACTAAAAATGTCCAAAAAAGAGAATGTTCGCGCTCGAATTTAAAACAAGTAACGGAATCAAACATTGCAGAAAATTCAAAATTAGTTGAATATGAACATGAAGTTGAAAATAATATCAGACAAAAGATACAATCATTAAAAGAAGAAGTAAAAAGAGAAATTGAAGAACTTCAAAAAAATCAAAAACAACAAATGAAGGAAATTAAAAAGGACGATGGATTAAGGAAGAAACGAAATGCTGTTAATACATTACTGGACGAAGAAACGGACAATATAAATCCTGCAATAAATCTAGATGAAACACCGAGACCACTTATTAGACGTAGAAGGGATGTAAATGTGCATCAGTCGCGTAAATTAAATTCAGATGATGATTATTATGTAAATAATGACGATGCATCAAACTTGCATGAACCAGAACATAGTCATGGAGATGACTGTAATAATGAGAGTTGTTCATCACAGAATAATTGCAAGTGCGACAATCAAGACTGTAAAAATTGTCAGAAAACTAAGAGAATTAATCGTTCAGCTAAAGAACAAAACTTTATACCAGCTGTAGAGGAAAATAACTATGAAACTGATGATGAGGCAAAAGATAATGTTAAAAGAGAGGCAATTGAGGAAAATTATTACGTGGATTTAAATCCAGATGTATACCAAATGGCACCTGAGGTCAACATGAAAGATCTTGCTCGTGGTAAACGTGATACCATCAACAGTAAATTAGAAGACAGTGCAGTACGAAATCATTTATCTGCTTTGAGTCATCGATCGATGCTAAATAATTTACCAAATGCAAGAGATCGTCGACGAATTTTTCATATTCCTCAATCTCAACCACAACAATTAACTGATATGACAGATGAAGAACTTTTTGGAGCATTACCACAACATTTTGAAGGAGATTTGGCTCGTTACAAGCGTATTAAACGAAGCAAATCTTAATCGCTTAAGCGCTAAGAATAGTCGCTACCAATATATTCCATTAGGAAATTATTGAAAATAATGTTAAATATAGTGTTTTTATATATTTTTACAACAATATTCGACAATATATTATAAAAATAATGCATTTTTTATTTGAAATGAAAAAATGCGCTCCAAAACTTTTAAATTTAAATTTGTTGCTGCCATCTCTTGCACAATCTTATAACTAACTGTACTCACAAATTGAGGTTATGTGCTTATAATTTTAATTTTTAAATGATTTTTTTGAAATAAAATAAATAATAGATTGTTAATGCATTTTTAATAATAAATATGGATGTATCTACGGAAGATAGAACGAAAAAACCTAAAACAAAGCGTGGAGAAACGAATAATAAAAAGAAGAATGATAAATTATGTCCCAAAACTGCAAAAGACTTATTTTCTGATTTTAAACCTAGCGAAGATTCTGATATAGATTCAGATACAAAAGATACGATTTCGAGTTTTAATGATAGTGATAGCGATTCAGAACCTTTATCTAAAAAACAAAAACAATTTAATAATAAAAAAATACTCAAAAAACCAAAGAAAGATTCAACATCTAAAGTAACTTTATTCTAATTGGTTTTCCTTTATTAATTTTTCCATTTTAGCGTTATACACAAAAATATAAAAAGGACTGGGAACAAATTCCTTCTTTAAAGCTCTGGCTCTCTCAAAGTATTCATGGGGAGGCGTATTTTTATTGTAAATTATGTAAAAGGGATTATAGAAGTTGCAAATCGGGCATTTCTAGGCACATGAATTCTATGAAACACCAGTTACAATTAAAATGTTCTGATTCTAATGCTAAAGTATATTATTTATTGTGTCTGAGTAAATCTGAAATCGAATTTGTTTTAGAAAACTTTTACATTCAAAGGATTACTATGTCCAGTTGTAACTCCATTTGAAAACTCAAAGTAAATTATAATCATCTATCGATTTTTGTATTTAACAATTGTTTAACATATTGTAGGCCGCAAGAAGTAAATTTCAAATTAATACAATCGTATGGAGAATTTTTAAAACATAATAATGTTAAAGGACTACTAAGTACCATTTGCGCCACTCAACATAAACACGTATTTATTTTGAATTTCTAATTGCAGTTAATGATATACTGGGTGAAGGCATGTCTTTAACTGTAGAAGAACGGAAAAAAGTTACTCAACAGTGGGCTGAAATTTGTAAAAAGAACAATCAGTTTTTAATGGTCCAAGTTGGGGGTGCACCTTTGAAAAATGTTATTGAAATGGTTATTTATATTAGATGATTGTGATTTCCATTATAAAATACAACTTCTTTAGGTTCGTCATGCGGAAAGCCTTAATGTGGACGCTATTGCCTTACTTCCTGATTTATATAGCAACCCAAAAAGTCATTTAGACATAATTAGATATATTAAATGCGTCGCAAAATGTTGTAAAACTGTTCCTGTTTTTTATCATCATTATCCCGATCTTTTACCTACTAAAAGTAATACTAAATCAATTTAAATTTAGAATATAATCATCAACGAGTTGTTTTAGTCGATATTTCTCAGTTTTTATTAGATATTACAGGCGAAGTTGACTTATTTGAAGGATTAATTTACAGTACTAGTGATTTCCAAGCCAGTTTATCAGTACTGAGAATTAGTCAGGAAAAATTTACTATTTTTATTGGCACTGACGAAGTATTATGACTCCGTTATTTACATTTGTCTATAATTTATTTTGTCTAGGCTATTTTAGGGGCAGTTGCAAGTGGTTTCGACTGTATCACTTCAAACTGCTTAAATATTTTACCAAAAATTGTCACTGAAATTTATCAACGTGTAAAAAATAACAAAGTAGAGACGGCAAGACGTATTCAAGATGTATTAAATAAAGCTTTAGACATAGTTTATTCAAATGGTTTGTAATGTTTAAAATTTACGTAAATAAAAATTGTTACCGCATTATGTGTAGGTCGAACAACGGCTTCAATTAAGGCCGCAATGTCTGTAATAATAGCAGATTTACCAATAAAAACCACTAGAGAACCATTGGAAAATATATGGGAAGGAAATATAGATAAAATGAAAAAGGATTTATATAGTATTGGAATAAAATAAAATAAATTAACTAAAAAAAATATTTATTGTATTATTCCAAAAAAAATCTTCAGAACAAATTTAATCACTTTCATCCTCATCAACTTCACTGGAAGATGGTGTTGTTTCCTCTTCTTCACTTTCATTTTTCTTCGACTTCTTTTTACTGGATTCATCGCTACTTCTCTTGCGTTTCTTTTTATCCTTTTCTGAATCTCTATCGGCGTTTGCTTTCGATTTTTTAGTTGGTTTCTTTCGTTTTTCATCTTCCGAACTACTGCTACTCTCATCACTAATATATTCTTTACTTTTAAACTCTTTATTAATGGTTGTTGCTGAACTGGAAGTGCTCGAAGATGATTTCTTTTTCGAACTGCTACTGCCACTGCTGCTTTTCTTGTCAGACTTTTTGCTGCTTGATTTTTTCTCATCTTTAGAATCACCACCAGATTTTTTATATTCTTCAATGGCCTTATTGTATTCTTCTTTTGCTTTTTGTGCTTTCGCTTCCCATGGTGCTTTATCTTTCAATTCACGCCACAATTCGCCACCTTTTTTAGCAATTTCCGTAATTTTAATGCCAGGATTTTCCGATTTAATTTTTTCACGATTATCATTCAACCACAACATAAATGCAGTACTTGGCCGTTTCGGTTTATTCGAATCCTTGGATTTTTTCTCTTTTTGTTTACGCGGTTTATCCGAAGACGATTTACTTCTCTCTTTCTTCTCTTTTTTGTGTTTTTTCTCTTTCTTTTTTTCATTTTCAGAACCATCTTCGTCCGATGAACTACTATGGGCACTATCGTACTCTTCAGCCACATCGCTTTCATTCTGATCGGGTTCGAAGTCTTCATCTGTACTTTCCTCCTCTTCATCACCACTGCTTTCAGCGCGTTCTTGGGCTTCAGCTTTGACACGCTCCAAATAGGCGTCTGGCGCGGCCTCATCGTCCGAATCACCAAAGTCATCTTTGTAAGAAGCTTTGTCGCTTTTGCCGCGATTTTTAATATTCAGTTTTTTCGAATTGATAAAATCAAAGAATTTACTATATTCCTCTTTTTCAATACTGCTAAATGTGTGAATTGTTCCAGATTTGAGTTCAACTTCAAAATCAAATGTTCTTGTACTGCCGCCACCGCGTGCAAAATTCACCGAAGCTATTTCTTCGAAACGTATGTGAATTGGTGGTTTGTGAACGTAAATAAAACCTCTTTCTAACGGATACAGGTAACCAGCTGCCGCTTTATAAGAACAACCAATGGCCGGAGTACCTGAGTGACTAAAAGACAAATTTTAAAAATTAATCAATATTTAAATAGTAAATAGTGTACCCAACAAAGGCACCAGGCGCAGTCAGTTTCCTATTTATAATGTTCTTCATTATTTTTCCTAAAACTTCATATGTTGGACCAGATAAATCTTTTGTTAGTTTGCCGTCGTATTTCTCCTTTAATTCCTCTCTTGTAATAAAACAATTAATTAATAAAAACTCTAGAAGAAAAAAATAACTCTTACTCTGTGAAAGGCAACTCAATAGACGTGGATTCTTCATTATTAAACAGTAAAACTAGGAAATGGTATCGAGTTTGGCCTTGTTTTATTGGCGGATCTAAACTAACAACAAAGAACATCTGGCGGCCGTCTTTATGGGGTAACAAAAACAAACGTAACACTGTCGACATAGGGATTTTATAATCGAACGTTTTACCATGCAATTGGAAAAATGTTTGGAAAATTTTGATATCATATCGACCACTAAAAAACATACAATTTATAAAAACTGGTTTTAAATAGCGAAACAAAGTAGTACCGAGGTGTAAGACAATGAATTTCTCTAAATATAGCAATAGCGTCTCCGGAAACATTAATAACACTGGCTTTATCCATTACTTGCTGTTGGAATGCTTCAACTGGATCAATATCGCCTGCTAATTCATTGGAAGGGATGAAAAAACGCATTTCCAGTAAACTAACAGGAGCATCGTCATTCTAAAAACAAAAATTATCATACACTGAACAACAGTTCGTCAATTTCAAGTACTTGATGAAACTCCATTGTGATCTCGTTCTTTCCAGCAGTACATTGAGAAACATGGTTTAATGGGATTTCAAATGCGCTATTATGGCCAATATCAAAACTCAAAACGGATCCACTAAATTTTGCTGTACCCCAATTCCATCCTTTCAAACTTAATTCCTTTTCCAACATATCGATTTTGTATACATTTGAGAAGAACTTGGCTATTTTTTCTTTATCAGAATCTTTGAAGCCCACAAACCGGTGCAGTGTACCATTTTTTAGGAACATTCGTATACCCCAGTTACCAGCAAAATTTTGAAAATTTACCACATCAAAATCAGACGATTGAATTTGTTCTACTTTTCCGGTTTTACTATTCTTAAATACTATATTTTGATCAGTCATTTTCAGTTTGCCAGGGGTCTGCAATTTTAGGTTATAATTATTTCTCTTGAGAATATTTCCAGTGGTTACTTACCATACATCCTTTGATTTCGGCTGTTATATCAGGATATTCTAAAAAGTCCATTGTGCCACAAATTAAGTGGTAAATCTATTTATTAATCTGGTCGTTAAAAGAATTCCCGCACAAACATAAACATTTAAACGACTCAAAATGGCTGAAAAAATGTTATGACCGGTTATTTACTTATACCGGTCGGTGCGCACTTCTCTGAGCGTAAGAGTGACGTCAGAACAACGTATTTACAAATTTGAAAAGCTTTTTTCTTATAGATTTTCCCATATAAGAAATCAGTAATATACTGTAGACGATAAACCTATGAATCCTATAAGATTTTAGTACAATTATGAAATACATATGCAATACAAAGGCTATAATATTTAGTGATTTCAACGATCGAATAAGATACGAAAATCGTTTTTAAATTCAAAATGATACACTTTTTTGCATTTTATTAAAGTAATAAGTTTATTAAAAATATTAGGTACAATAATAAACATTAACCACATATAATACGTAAGCAAAAAATCTGTACGAGTAGTAAATAAAAACAGTGTATAAATAAAACAGGTTACCTATAGGTATATAAAGTTAATAATATAAAGAATTGCACACAAGTTTTGATCAGTAATTAATTAATTAAGTAATAAAAAGATAAATAAATGTTATTTTTTTAAAATTACTTTTAACAGTTTTGAGGAGCTCGTTTTATTAATAAGGGACGGGCATTTCCGTGGTCCATAGGCTCGGAAAAAGGACAAATAAATAACAAATGTTATTATTATAGTACGTATGGACTCAGAACCAACGGAAAAAAGACGAATATTAATGATATATTGTATAGACTGGAAGCAGAAACATCAAGTATATAGATGCCCATTAATATCATTAAATAATCACTTTCATAATAATTATTTCAAAAACAAATCGTTAATGTGATATGACGTTTCTGTTTCCTTTAATTTTATTCCTTATAGTACTACTATTATCTTGGCTTCTTAACAATTATTAAATATATATTTTTAACAATTTACAATTAGTACCACAGTTAAATCAAATTATTCAATTATTTTGTATGTTAATTTTTTTAACCATACCACAATTTTATTGAGAACTTTTTTAAGTCTTTTTTTTTTTTTAAATGAATATAAAAAGAAAAGAGAAATAAATTTTATATGATCACACAAATTCACCATTACTAACAACTAATTTCCTATAGTTTTATAGAGCATTTTGAAAATATCCTATTATTAAACATATTTAAAATGCTCTAAACAATGTTATAATTGTAAATGGCTATCATTTTATATTTTATTACGTACTACGTTTAATAAAATCTAATAAATATATATTAATCAATAAATAAACAACATAATTAGTCTAATAAATATCTATGAAAAATTGTATAGAAAAAAAAAATGGTCTGAATATAATTTTGGCAATGGAAATCTACAGGGCAATTTATTTACGAGTAAATATTCAAGAAAATAATTAAACACTACACCCTGTAGACAATTATTTCAATCGTTGCAACTAAACTACAAACTGTTCTTCTATGATAATAAATGCCTAGCGCTTGGAATATATTGTTAGTAAAAAAAATAATACGAAAAAACTGTGCGTTTAAACCCCATTTTTCTAAACATAATTATCATCAACATATTTTACAACTTAAATAATGTTGTTATGAACGCAATCGCATAAATAATGGGGCGACGTGACCTTGGCTAGAACATGTCACGATTTGAACGTCCAGCACGTTGAAAATTACGATTATTTGGTCTACGTGCATTACGTATTTCTCTATCCACTTCTAATTCCTCCAAACGTTGCGTTAAAGACAATTTCTGTTGGACTGCCAACCGTAACAATTGATTTAGTGTTTTCTTTTCATCTTCAGCCGCATTTAATTGTTGCTGAAGTTCATCTACTTGTGTTACATATTCTTCACAACGTGCAGCAAACATCGCTCTCAAACCTAAATAAATAAAAAAAAATATCATAAAGTCATAAGAATTTATACGGAATTATTTGAATTTACTGGAAAATGTTGCCGCATCTTCTTTCAACAATCTTAATTCATTCCGTAGTTTCATCATAGTTTCCGAAACAATTTTCTTTTCATTTTCATATTTCGCTTTTAGATTTGTTAATGCAACTTCGGCAGTATTTTTATTCGATTTAAGGACGGTACGTAACGTTGCAATTTGTTCACGTTTTGTTGATAACAAACTTTTCAGACGGATTACTTGCTCTTGCAAATCAGCTATTTCTGATTCACTATTTTCATCTCTTACACCTATACAAACACGCAAAAAAATCATACCAATATTATTAGCTTCATTATCAAATATACATACAGGGTGTTCCAGAATAACGTGTACATATTTTAAGGGGTTATTCCTGAGTACATTTTAAGAAAAAAAGTCCTATAAAATCTTGTCCAACACCTCTTCGTTTTTGAGATACAGGGTGTTAAAGTTTTATGAAAAAATAAGGTTTTACTTAAATATTTCAGAAAATATTAGAGATATTAAAATGAAATTTTACAGAAGAGTTTTATTTATTAAGGGACACATTTGTACCAAATTTGAACGAGAACGGCCGCCCCCAACTATATTTTTTATTGGTGGGGGTGGAATCACACCCTGGGAACTTTTTATTTTGCATGTTAATATACTGTTTAAAAAATCTTATTTAATAAGGAAACTTTTGTGTCTCTTGAAATTTTTCATTTAAATGAGTCGTTTTTAAAAAAAATGCGAAAAACTTAACACATGTCATCAATAAATCGACAAAATAAATTACCAGTTTTTTGAAATTCGATTTATTGATGACACGTGTTAAGTTTTTCGCATTTTTTTTAAAAACGACTCATTTAAACGAAAAATTTCAAGAGACACAAAAGTTTCCTTATTAAATTTCCTATTAAATAAGATTTTTTAAACAGTATATTAGCAGGCATATCTCTAATATTTCCAAAAATATTTAAGTAAAACCTTATTTTTTCATAAAACTTTAACACCCTGTATCTCAAAAACGAAGAGATGTTGGACAAGATTTTATAGGACG
>SSSI01003576.1:0-10486 GCA_004796505.1 Oryzaephilus surinamensis | reverse complement strand
GATTTGGTTTTGTTTTCTGGTAAAT
Organism: Oryzaephilus surinamensis; assembly: GCA_004796505.1. NCBI lineage: Eukaryota > Metazoa > Arthropoda > Insecta > Coleoptera > Silvanidae > Oryzaephilus > Oryzaephilus surinamensis. The sequence goes on along the minus strand of SSSI01003576.1, from coordinate 10,461 downwards.
TAGTTTTAATATTTCAGGTGATAATGGGTGCATGCAAACATTAAATGGTTCAGAATATTATAATTTCAGTGAAATGCAAATGCATTTATTCGCTCAGATTCGATGAATATTGTTTCCTGTCATTATAACTTCACAATTTTGTTTAATGACTCTATTAAGTGGTTTTTTCACATAAAAGATTAGTGGGTCTAGTTGGGATGATACCTGAAAGGCCAAGCCTAAATATTTTGCCTGAAACCTATCAATTACAACATCGTTCAATTTAATCCAATTTAACGTTTCAACAAATTGAACCGGCGTGTTATTTTATCTTAAATGTGTCAATTAACATATTTTTCTGTTTAGTGATGAAATAATAGTGTTTTTTGAACTGATAATAATTATTGCTTGTAGCGTTATTTAAATGCAAGCTGAAAAATTTTCACGTGTAGAACTTTTAAGTTTGTAGTTCAAATTTATGGAAATCAGGATTTAAAGTGCTATGTATTCGTCGTAAAACTTGTTAAAGAAACTTGTAACAGCACAATATTTCCAACATAAACTTGCAAAAATATAATCTCAGTTGGAAAGCCATTATCTTTTCAAAAAAACGTACATTCAGATAGTTTTGTAGTTTATAGTTAAAGTATCAAGGATTATTGAGCAGAAGACAATATCAAAGTCTAAATTCCTATATTTTTATCGGTTTGTTTTTGCAACTCATTAAACACATAAACGATTCTTTGTTTCAATTACCAGAAAATATATTGATATTTTCGGATTTATAAGCAAATAGTATAAAATCCCTGTTTTGTTTGGATTAATATGCATTTCAGATAACCAGAAGATATGTAATCTGGAAAGCCATACATTTAAAACAGAAAATTTCCACTTTAAGGTATGTTTTGCACAAAATCTGCATATATTCTATGGATGTTGAGGAAAACTTTTTGTCTATATGTGTAATTTGAACCTATTTGCATCTCGATTTACATAAACAGCGTAATTGCACCTTTTCCATTTTAATTTGTATTGTAATAATAAAATTTGTTCTAAAAGCTTTATATGCATGTCAAAATATTAACAATTAAGTTATGCATAAAATTCAATCCTGTGGTGATCTTTGATGTAATTAATTTACACAAAACGGCTTTTATTGATTTATATTACAGCTTCCTTAATTACACATTAACTAACTGCATCTTACAACTTCTAATATTTAAATTCATTCAAGAAACAAGATGCTAACGTATATATTAAATTAATAAAACTAGTTTTTCAGTTTTCTTTGATATCTATTTTTAGATCCACATTTTATTCTTCAATTTTCAAATAATATTAGTTTTCGATATATAAAGAAAATTCTGTCTTATATAATATTGTATAAAATAAAATTTCTCGCTAAATTTGACATGAAACGAAACACATATGATCAATAATGCAGCTTTCAAGTTGAAAACTTTGCAGGTAATGTTTTTATTATTACGTAATGCCTAATGTACGAACAAGCATATATTGTGAACGTTTTTCCATTTAATACATTTTTCATTTGAAAATTTAATCTAAATAAGTTATTTCGCGTTAAAGTAATAAAATGCTTACAAAACAATTCCGTAACGATGATTATTCCATGTATGAAGTCATTGTTATGTTAAAGATTGTATAAACAATATAAACTTTTCTAATTAATAAATATTTAAACTACGTTATATTATGACAATGAAAAACTAATTACTTATTTTATTGTAATTTTCGGAACTTGTGAATAATTAGTATAAATAAAGCTTTTTATCGTTATAATTCAATTTAAGATTCATTAGAAATAATTGATTAGAATTGGAAATGATTTTTCTATTTTCGTAGAATGGGAACTCATTTGTATGCAGAAAAATTTGTAAATTCTGCCATATACTTATAAACAATTGTAAATTGAACAATCACAATGGATTTAAAACAATGCCATTTGTTAAACTTATATGGATTCGTATTCTTTATGATTGGAATTATAATGATTAATGATTATAGTAACTGGAAAAGTTATAATACAATCAATTTTTCCATTTTCGTGTTATGCATTGTTTATAACGCATTTAATTATATAAAAATATAATACAGTTTATATATAAACTGTAGCCAGAAGACTTTTTCCCTTGTGGAATTTTCATTATCAGCTTATTTTGTTACTTATTTTATAAATAAAACATAATCTAGCTATAAGGGAGGTCAATCAAGATAACATTAACATATTTAAAACTTCCGCAACAATTCAACGTTTTTCTGGTCTATTTACGATTAATACAATAAACAATCCAGAGTTTATATAAATATTTTCGTTATTTATTGCAACATAATTTGATTTCGGATTATTATTAGGCTAATAAAATATCCCAGTATTAGAAGAGAAAAAATCTAAAAGTTCCGATGAATCATAGATTTTTGAAGAGCTTCAATGCCTTCAAAATTAAAATTATAAATCTATACGTCATCAATAAATGCATTACTATTATGTTAACAGAAACCGTTATAATTACTTTTATAAAAATAAACTGCCCACTGAATAATGCCTATTTACTTACTCATTACAACCTGTTCCTCGTTTGTAAATTGTAATTTCCTATTAATGTTTAATTAGAGCACAATGTCATGGCCCCATCATTATAGTATAAATAATTGATTTACCAGAAACCAAACCAGCGCTAAACAATATTTTATCGTACTTTTTACTACATCAATTTTTTATCATCAAATGATAAAGCAAGTGCATCAAAAAGCACTCAATGTCGTGTAATGTAACGATTTAGAAACAGAAAAAGTAAGAACCCAAACATCATCATCATCAATACCATACTGGCGGGCACCGAATTAACAGTGGAAAATGGGGGCGGCGACAAAAGTTGCCTTACAACGTACATTTTCAATCCGGTGGAAACGTGCACGGGCACTCCAAGTCCACAGAAAACCCATCCCGGCGACATCGATGACACATTGAACAAAGTGCCATCGAACGATGATGATGTCATCCATACACAAGTGGTCGAAACACATATGCATCCGAATTTCTTGTACGGTAAAATTCTGCCGGATGGAAGACCGAACTTTTTACGTGACTACGAATTGAGTTACACAAATTGTAAATTCGGTGCCATCCAGCATGGCAAGTGTTGCGTTGGTGGACATTATGGTGACGATGTGAGTTTCGGTCATTTGTACACGATCAGTAAAAGTGATAAAGAAGAACGGACTTACGATGAACCGTATACGGGCGATTTGCCAAGACGTTCTTGGCTTTGTTGTCCCGGTTCGCAACATCATGTCGATTGCGAACAACCGCCACTACTCGACAACAACACCAAATCACCTGTAACACCATCTGAAACCATTACGAAACCGCCTAGTCATAATTTTTGTCCTGGAACTTGTGTACGTATAAATCGAGCAATATTATGTTTAGAAACTGTTCTTTTGCAAATTTTTTTTCAAAACAGTTTTTGAAACAATTTTGTTGAATCACCGTGTATACAATAACCGCCTCTCGCGCATATATTCTAAATTTAAATGAGGCTGAAGTGATTGTCTAAGAAATAACAATCGCATCTTCATATAATAAACATGTTGTGCGGCTCCCCAAAGCACTTCCGACTCTTCTCTGTGTATATTTGTATACACCACATCAAAGTATCAACTTTGTACGAGAGGATCGAGACATTGGCCTCAAATGTTTGTATATATACACATTTATAACATTGTTCCTGTTCTACGTACGAGTCCCTAGTTGGACATTAATTGGTGGACCGAAAACTTTCAGCCTTATAGGTGTAATTAGTATGGTTATAAGCAGAAATTATGGCCATATACCAACATTATTCTTTTGCTTTTGCACAACAAACACTGTATTAATTGTTTTACTCTTATGATTTTAAAATAGGCGTGCTTAAAGTTTATATACACTAGTTTGTATAAGTTTAATTAAACTTTCACAAAGTAAACAGATTGTAAAATTTCTTGACAAGTTTGGCAAGTTTTCTTGTATTAAATGACTTGACAAGTTTTCATATTATTATTGTTGTTATTGTTATATCTATTATATATACATGGATATATCGTCATGTATCATCTGTATACGATATTCGATCATGTGTTTTGACATCGGTGTAGAAATGAAAAGACCAACAACAGAGGATTGATTACGTATTTTCGTATACTTTCATGTCTCTTTAATCTTTGTTTTTATACAAACACACACACATTTTCCGTACACATTGTCGTTTTAGATTGATTGTACAGATATATAGGTTTCTTGTGAAAAGCAAGACAAAAGCGTACATATATGTTTGTATTATACTTCCGGCATGTAATAATATATTAGGGAGATTATATTTTTCACCCCTGAACCGGATGCAAATACATTTATAGTAAAATTCACGCGAACTCTACAAGATTAATTAGAACAGTAGAAGTTACATTATAATGGTTGGTTTATCTTATAGCAGTATTTTGCAAAAATAGCTGCGATAAAAGCTATGACAACATATTTTAACACGTTTTTATTAACCGAATTTATTATGCTTCCATTATTTGTGTTTATAAAACAAATTAGATTTATTTACAGAGTATATAGTGTTTGATTTGACAAAAGTAAAAACTCCGAAAGATAATAAAACTTTTATTATATTGTTAATAAATTATACACACAGACTTGGGGAAATAAACTAAAACTTTATAACACAAATCGAAATAAATGGCTTTAATTTGTTTTCAAAATTTGTCACAATTTACAATACTTTCACTCGCATTTAAAGCGTCTTCCATTTGCATTATTAAACGGTTTTAATCGTTTTGTCTTAAGAAAAAGTAAGTCGGGGAATTTTTCATCGGATAAAAGTGGAAGACATAAAATTCGTTTTCATTTTAATTAGAAATTGAGCGACATTTTTCTATACAAAAGTCCATCAATAAAAAATTCCCAAAGTCCGCAATTAATTCATTTAATGGTTGACTAAATGAAGAAATACGTGCAATTTAAAAGTAAACTGAAACAATGAAACGGAAACTGGGTTGTACGAAATTCGGCTCCAAGATTTAGTGTTTTGCGAATTCATTCATTTCAACATCACAACTTTATGCGGAAAATTCGCCTTCCAAGTGTTAGTAACCGCCTCTATATATCTTTCAAAATTGTAAAAGTTTTTAAGCCGAGGGTAATTACATACACACGAATTTTTAAACTTTGAAATATTACGAGTGCACTTTCTTAAAGTGTCTTAAAATGCATTTAATACGTTGTTTTACAGTTTATTTATGTCGTTAATGCATAAGCAAATTTCCTTCAAGTTTCGTTTTAATGTTTCAACTGGAAAAGGAAATTACTTCCGCCAACCACTTACCAAAAACGATAACGTGTATAGAAATTCGTTCGATATGATCGGAATTGTAATGTATCATATAAATATAATAATATTTTCGCAGAGCTATCGATTTCCATCTTAGTATATGGCTTTCCAACAACCACGAACTAAATTAGATTCTACCAACATTTACCAGCAGAATTTAATTTTGCGAACAAATACACAAACCGTTTTATTTTTTTATTATTGTTGTTGTTTCTTGAATAATAAAACGTGTGTGTATGCACAACTGTATTAAATGAATAAATTCCAACCCTTCAAATTACAAGAGAGTTAAATAGGAGGGTGTTTATGGATGTGACATATTGTACAATTTTAATAAATTTGCATTTAAATTCCGTATTATGGTCATAATAATAAAAGTAATTATAAAACTGCCATCGTATTTATTGTTTTAAACAAAAATTTAAGAACGTACGATATTTTTCATGTGAAATGAAAATGTGTCGTAAAATTACGTTACAAAAACATCCTAATCCATCATCCCCATTCAACAAAATAAAATACTTACACACGCAAAATACTACCCCTGTAAAAAATTATTTATTGCAATATTTCCACGATTATTTCAACAAATAATATAATCTCATCATACAAAATTGGAGAAAAATATGTGAGGATGTGGAAGAGTTTGCTTTTATTGGATATTTATGCACTTTCTTCCATATTTTATTTACCACATGCAACAAAGTTGCATTTAAATTGCAAATTTATGATTTATGTACAGTTTCTTTCAAAAAACTAAAAGGACGTTGAAAATTGTAGTTTAAAAAGTAATTACTGTCATAATGTTTGATTTATTTTCCATGTACATTTAAAATTTAAAATTGGATTGGTTTAGAATAGACATAAATCAGTGTGTATCAATAAACTTACAAATCAAATTCAATAAATATTTTCATTTGTAATAGAATTGAAGATGATTTTATATGTCAAAATTGTAACAATTTAATTCAATGTGTAAGTAAACTAATTAAAACTTGATATAAACTTTGTGGCATTATATGTATTTCCAATTACAAATTCTGTCACCTAACAAAAGATTTTCACTTCAATAGTTATTGAATTAAACAAGTTAAATATTCAAAGCTTGAGAGCTTAACTTAATTCACCTTTTGAGATATTCATTTTTAATAGAATTGGTAACGGATTTTTATTATATACAGTGGAATCAGTTGATTGTATTATTTGTTAAATAAAAGCTTAGTAATTAATTGCCACTCAACTATTATATCGCACACAAACGTAGAACAAAAACCATTTGAATTTCCAAATGGAAAGCGAATAGTAAACTGGTCCTTTTTCATTCAAACGACAAAAGCTCGTACAAAGCTTTCGTGTAGCTACAAAGTCTTCTCTTTTTGTGCAAAAGTTGAATGGGTGGATAAATCACAGTGACGATTTTTAACGGTGTACGATGGTGGCAAAAGCACTTAGTTCCTTATCACAGGATCTTTACTTTGAGGGAAAGGAAGTAGCCGCAGTGAATTTATTAAGGGCCGTAGTTGTACTGCTTTGAATTAGGGTCAGTGGAGTTCAGTAATGACTTTTTCTAGTCGAAATCTAATGTTATTGTAATTTTGAGGCATGCACAATTTCAAAATGCAGGAAATATCCGTGCTGTCAATAGCAGACATTTATTTTATCTTTGATTTTTATTTTTTAATGCAAACATTTCATGAAACCGTTAAAATTAAAAAGCATATTCGATTTATTTTGAATGTGATGGCCATTTCTATAAATACATTTTTATATTAGCTGTCTGCATATTTTCAACATTTGAAAGTTCATATATTTTGTTTGTTTTTCAATGATTTTAATTTGCATGATTGAATTTTTAAACCAACCACTCGAACAATGCTTTTTCTAATCTTCCATATTGTTTAAGCTTTTAGCGAAAATTTATATAAACAATTATAAACCTATAAGAGAAATTCTCCCCTTGAATATCAAGTTTATTTATGAAATATAAATTGTTACTTTTTGCCTGAAAATGAATAAAAAATATGAAATATTCTGGCGCTTAAGGAATAGCTTACGGCCGTAGTATATACTAAATTTATTCACGAGTCCTGCATTAGTACGAAAACGAGACTTAAATAATAAATTGATAAAAATCTACATCGTGACCTAATTTTTCGGACAAAATATCTAATATTGCTTTATTAAATTGATGTAAGAAATATTACATTTTTCCCCAGTTTATTTTTATTAAATAATTTTAATAAAATACAGATACGGATGCGAAAAAATGTCATAATACACGGATTTGTTCAGATATGATTTATATAAACTGTCTGAAAATTTGTTGAGCGAAAAATGCTCGCTTATATTTCCTCCACCATCTAATAAAGAATATTTTTTTATTGTAGGCAGTAATCGTTTATAGCCGAATTACTGTTTTGTCCAAATCTATTTCATTCACATTATACGACCAGCTATGAAATAAAATAAAAAATCAATAATATGAGTAAACTAGCAGGATTTATTGAAATTCACAATATACCGTCTATTTATAACATAATAAAAAGAAATGATTCATAACATGAAAAACCGTAATAAAAGTTTCATGAAAAATTAATATTGTCTCTTTGTTATAAATGTTGAATTTTTGGAGAGCACGTATTTTCAATTGTTACCAAAATTAGCCATAAATTTTAAGTTGGAATCCAATTTCACTGTCACGAATTCCAATCGATGCCCTTAAATGCATTTTATATTTGCTGGTCAAAATAAAAAAACCAATTTTACTACGTTATCTAAGTGCATTATTATGTACGAAATAAATTAATTTTATGTGCATTCCGCTTTCCTTAAGTTTGTCGTCTCTTTGGTATTTTAAATTCATAAAGTTTGAACAAGTGCTTTTATGATATTATTAAAACACTATATTATAAAAACAAAGTTTCTCTTTTTAATTTAACTACATAAAGTACGAGGAAAATCGAACGTTGATACATAAAGTTTTTTCTTGAAGAAAAAATGAAAAAGTACACAGAATCATAAAAGTCTCATGAGATTTTAACAACATCAAAACTCTCATGAGGATGTATATTTATACATATTTCTTTATTCTGTGTTTCATGCTAAGAATTTTTTATGTTTTGTTAAATAAAGTACAAAATATAGAGTGAAATTTCGTCTGGAAACCCTACAAAATGATACAAAAGTTTATTGCCTTTATGTGATAACGTTAGTCAATTAATATGAAGATTGATTAACTGCATTTAAACGATCATATATTATGATTTGTTTAATTTAAGTTGTTGTTCCACCTACGACTCTATTAAAATTTCACCAAACAACAAACTTAATGAATATCTAATGTAAAGAAAAGCCTCAACTGACCTCAATTTTCCAACTAAAATAGAATGTGAAAAAATTTCACTGAAACAATTTGTATGCAAGTTAAATTTCCATTTTAAAACGTAGAGATTTTTATTGAATTGAGTTGATGAATGTGTTCCAAGGGACCTTATTTGGACCATATTTTTAAATTAATTTGGTTAATTTGAATGCACCAGAATTTATATAACAAACAAAAAATTGTACACCTACAGTTGTTCCCCTTTATTTCCGTGAAAATAATCTGTTTCGCAATTATTTTTGCCCCGACCAGCGGTTTATATTCAAGGGTAGAATTTTGTCCGTTATTACAAAATGTAATCCTATTTACTTTTGCGTTATATTATAGATAATTCGCTTCATTGTACAGGAATTTAATTAAAATATGTACAATTTACACATGTCGTGTCTTCAAACAATAAGCCACGCATTTATGCAAATATAACTATAGTTTGAGAGAGTCGAAAATCGTAAATTAACTTCCATGTTAAGACATTTTAATTGTTGTGTTTGGATGACATGAAAAACGGGTACCTACTGTCTTAAAGTGAAGTTCACGTATCGATTTTCCATTTCAGTTGACCTAGAACATTTACGCCCAACCTACATCAATACTTTATTACATCAATAAAACAAAATATTGCTACACGTTTCATTCGCGAAAAAAGAATTCATTTATTTTGCGCTTGTTTGAATGTAATTAGATTTGGAAATCATTACGTTTTTATTTCCTTATGATTGCAGGAAAGACTTCAACAGCAATTAGACGAACAGGCCCAAAGATATGAAGAGCAGCTGAATGAATTGCATTCAGTTATTGCGGAGTTGACGCGGAAATTGCATCAACAAAGGACGATGGCGATTGCAGAGGAGGATGAAGCGTCCGGTAGGCATTTTCTTTACTGATTTAAACGAATTCAATATTGCAGTCACGCGAAATCTAATTTTTATTTACACTTCTTGTTTATATTGTACGATAAAAGAGGAAAATCAAACATAGAAAAAGAACAGAAAGTTTGTCTTTCACTGAGGAAATGTTTAACTTGGATATCTATCTTCAACTATTTAATTCTTAATGTATTTGGTGTGGAAAATGGTGAAAGATATATTTTGGACAAACATAGAATATTCCTCACTGGTGTACATTATTTTTTAATATTCTTATAATACCAAAATATACACAAAGCTAGTTTGGTGTTGCATTTTTCTTTTCTATCTATATGATTTATTATCGCCCGTTCAGAGGCATGGATAATATACATCTATAGTTGCTGTAAAACTATAAGGCTTTCCTATGCCATGAAAAGTTTTTGTGTACCATATTTTTATACAGGGTGTTCCAGAATAACGTGGACATATTTTAAGAGGTTGTTCCTGAGTACATTTTAAGAAAAAAAGTCCTATAAAATCTTGTCCAACATCTCTTCGTTTTTGAGATACAGGGTGTTAAAGTTTTATGAAAAAATAAGATTTTACTTAAATATTTTTGGAAATATTAGAGATATGCCTGCTAATATACTGTATAAAAAATCTTATTTAATAGGAAATTTAATAAGGAAACTTTTGTGTCTCTTGAAATTTTTCGTTTAAATGAGTCGTTTTTAAAAAAAATGCGAAAAACTTAACACGTGTCATCAATAAATCGAATTTCAAAAAACTGGTAATTATTTTGTCGATTTATTCATGACATGTGTTAAGTTTTTCGCATTTTTTTTTAAAACGACTCATTTAA
>SSSI01003564.1:0-12275 GCA_004796505.1 Oryzaephilus surinamensis | reverse complement strand
AACATTTTCAGCATTCCGACATGGCGCTTCCTTTATTACACAAGTGGGTTAATATTGCCACTATCACAAAATTAGTTTATTGCGGTCGTATATGTCAAATGCATTTTGAATTTTCAGACAAAATCGTTAATCTTCATATTACAGTTAAGATAAATAAAGTAAATAATTTTGCACTTAATGTAATTGATCTAATATTATGTATACACAAACATGCATGTATGTTTATACTTACATAAGATAATATCCGGAGTGGTGTTTATGAAAAACCAAGTCTACACCAACTCCAGCTAAAACTGAAACAAAGAAAATCAAATTACATCATGACGTAATGTAATTACTTTGGAAAATGTGTAATATCGCTATATTAAAATTTGTTTTGGACCCAGCCAATTATGTATAGAACACTTTTGAAATGGAATAAAGTGCTTCTTGTAATCCCATTATTGTTTTATATACATGTAATATAATTTGCGTACATTGGTTTAAACGTGAAATGTTGAAAAGCGATGGAAGAAAACGATACAACTGGTATAAAAGAACATAAATACATATATATATAGAAGGCAATTTATATGACAGAAAAATTTTGAACACACATTCCAATTTTGTACATTGACAAAATGATTGGCTCATGTTCGAAAAGCGGATGAACTGGGATTGTCTAGGTTGATTGCCTGATTCCGTTCTTGATTTCAAATTTCTTTCCTTTATTTCGTTTGAATTCCCATTTGGCTGTATACATATATATCTAACAGTGGGAACCCGTATGTTGGTGTGTGCGATTCTCAATTCTGATCAAGGGTGACAAACATCCAGAGTTAAAATGCGAACCACAAATCTCACTGGAAGAGTACAAGAAAACTTGTAGTTGTAAAGTTTTCCCAATACTACGATTACTATTTGAACCTGCCTAACTTTAAAGCTCTTTCCTTTATTGTGTTGATTGTTTTCAAATCGAAAAGATTTGTAAAGTATTTCATTTAATATAAAAAAATTTAATTTCGTTCCTAAGCTGTTTCTCTGCTTCATGGTCCATTCCCTGGATTATATTTTAATTAAAACTAAACAATTTTTAATTATTTTTTTGTTCATATACGTACATATAATAAAAATTCATTTAGTCGTTAATTTTGTTTTAAAATTCCACATATACATATATGTGAGGATGATGGTTATTTTCATTTTGTTCGTAAACGTGCCTTGAATTACAATTCTTGTATAGTTTTTCCGCAATAAAGAATGACAGAAAAATATTTAAAATACCCACAGATGCTGGGGAAAATAACACAATATAAGATGAAATATTGTAACTTGGGGTATATATATAGAAATGCTTTCGTACATAATTTTAAAAAACGTTGATCAAACGTGATGTATTGAATGAACACGTCGAGTATGTAATTTTTCAATAAGTTTTCTAACACACATCAAAAAACCATCTCTCGCTCGGAATTTTTAGTAGCACTTAAAGCTTAATGAGAAATTTTCATGATGAATATGTATTTTTTGGGTGGCACGCAAGAGACTTACAAAATATATCTCTGCCCATTAAAAAGTGCAAAAGAAATGTTCGTTAGTAGATTAAATGACAATTTTTTTCCACACTTTCAGATGATGGTAATTTATATTAGTAAGGGGTCAAAAAGATGATTTTTTTCTTTTAAAACAAAGAAATGAAATTAAAATATATATAAAAGTTACAAAGAAATTGTTTTGCATTTATAATCAGTTTGAATTTTATTAAAATCGTTTAATTGTGTGCGAAAGCATGATTTCACTGTATAGAAGGGTTCATTTTAAATTTAATCCGAAACTTATACGCTGATTTTGTTTGAGAATTTCATTAAGATGGCAATTATTATATAGTTGAAATATTCCGTATAGCTTTTTTAGTTAATCTAAAACAAATTGCTATTCAAATAACTGATTCAATTTTATTCACATGTCATCAACAATGTTTATTATTATATTTATGTTATCCACAAATTGTGGTATAGTATTAATTATTAAATGCAATCTGTGTTGTTTACATGATAAATTCATGTTGCCATTTTCAATGCTTTTCACACAATTTTCGCTCAATTGCATTTCGGACACACGTTTGAAAATTTGTTGTTTTGAAAAACATTGGAATTAAACAGTGAAACATTTTTCGTGTATTGGAAAACTATGGACCTAGGTATATGTGCAAGTATATAGCTAGTGCATGAAAGTTTAATATCAAGGAAAATAGAATAGGATATAAAGACATCTAAAGGAGCAGTCGCATCAACTTAGTTATGGTCTTTGAGTCCTTATGCCCAGGGATTACTTTTGAACGAATGACCTGAAAATAAAAGCTTTCTTTTCGTTTTATAGAGTGGAAAAGTATTTTAAAATATTTGTGAGGTGATAATGTTTTTTCTTTGTTTATAATTCCATCTATACATGTTTCTTCCGACTGATTGTATTAAATTTTTATTTGGATACGAGTATATTTAATTACTGCTGATTTTGATGCCAAAGAAGCTAATTTGTTAATTTCCCCCGAGGCTTTAAGGACTGAAGATTATTTTGTTTGTTGTATTGTTTTTGATGTGCGTTTTACGTTTTTTTTAATAAATGGACCTTCATTATTACATATTACGCACTTTTAGACAGACTTAATTGTTTTTAATGTCTCCCTTTGAATACAGTTTTTATCTCATTTCATGTACGTATAATTATGTCATAAAAGACTGTCTTAGATTTTTCATTGTATACAACAATGACACATTCTACTAGAAATTGTATAGAAACAGCTAGTTTATAGTATTATAAATGTTGTAAAAGAAACATTTTAGGCACTCATTTCAAATGAACTCATGTATAAACCATAAACAGGAACTACAACTAGTTACATGTATAGAAAATTTTCATAGAGAACATAATAATGTAACAGCAAACTACACGAATTTATATAACAATAGATTTCATATTACACAAACGGTAAATAGTAATATATCTAGTTCAAATATTAAATTTTCATAACTAGTTTAAAGTGCTACAGGCATATATATTTTGTGTCGTTTGTATGATTTAAATAATCAATAATAATTGCATTATACTGTATAAAAAATTTAATCAAACACAGTAAACTTATAAAGGTAGGATGGAACTAAGAGGAGGACATTTTGTAATAACATTAAATTACTCTGGTGCAGTAAATCTTAATCGTTTTTCGTCGAGTACATTCCACTAACTTGCTTACCTTGCCTTCTTCTAATATTGGATGTGGGTATATAATGTAAGAAGAAACTATATGACATCATATTGTCCTTAGAGACTAGTTCCTGACACTTTGCTCTCATATTTCTCAGTTCTTCATTATTTTATTCTTCAAAACCAACAGAATCAACTCCTCAATTCCATCTTTAGTTATCTACAACTGTATTTATCATTCTTCCCTCCTTTTCCGTACATACATATAGGTATTTTTCTTTGTGGAAATGTGAAATGGTTTTCTTCTATTGCGGTTTTTTTGTGTGTCTGTTTGAGATGGCTAACCATAATTACAATCGATTAAAGTTTCCCTTTAGGGATTAGGTTGTTCAAATACGGGAATTATTGAAATTTTGTAATATTAGATTTGGCGACCATACAGATTATTTGATAAAGTTAATCGATTGTACATTTAGTAATCGGTCATAATGTCGAATGGCAGGAAATTATATTGTTAGGGACTCCGTCATATTTTTAATTCTTAAACGTTGACGTTAATATTATAAAGTTGTTTCATTTGCAGAAAAATGTTGAAATATATTTGCATGATTTATCGTTGAAAAGTTTCAGTTCATTACTTGATATCGAATTAATTCGACCATGATTCTGTTAATTTATCGATACTTGAACATTTATTACAATCAAATTGAAATCAATTACGAATTGAATATTGAAAAATTTAATAATCGTATATAAAATTCGTTCATATCTATTTATAAAGAATTTAATAAATATATTAGTTATCAAACGGAAGAAATCCAACTTGGGCTAAATTATATCTTGAGCTTGTGTATTGTCTTTATTGAAGAATTGTTGTTTTTTTATATTTTTCCTTGTTCAAGAGTTCTCACAAGTTTACAGTTGCTTCTGACACTTACAAAACAAACTTATTTAACTGTATTACAAAGTTTCTTGTGTCCAAGGTTTTGTGATTTATTACCCTGTTATGTTTCTTCCCGTTTGATATCTTCTAAAGTTCATTATTTGCATACTATACACTTTTTTTCAACATTCTTAAAGTAAATGTTTCATCTTAAGTGGAAACAAACAACTTTAACTAATATAACAAATTATATTTTAATGAAAACAGAGCTCGTTAGCATCTAATTTAAAACTATTTTTCAACAACGTTTCAACATTCACAGATTAGCATATTATTCGTTGTCCTTGTCTCTCGTTGTGAGAAATATGGAAACTTGAAATTTTATATTAACACAAATTTTTTTTCGTCAATATATATATAGCGAAAATGGTTAATTAAACTACCTTAAAAGTTTCCAAGTACTTAATTTACTCTACCATTAATAATTTAAATAAATTGTTTGGCATGAAAGAATGATTAATTAGTGATGGCAGCTTAAGAGGATCCTGGATTCATGTGTGGTGATGGTATAAAGTTTTCCTTTTGATAAGAAACTTTTAACAACTAGTTAAAGAATACTTGTACTGTGATTGATTAAATTCTTAAATATAGAGCATTTAATTTTCTTAACAATTTCTGTAATGTTTTATGTTCAAACAGGAATATGTATTCCTTTTTGAAAAGGACAATTTCCTTTGTCCTGTGCTAGCGAAGTTGTTATTGATTTTTCTACGACTGGGTAAAAATTTTTTAATAAAAATACACTGAATACATTTTGTATAATTTTTTAATTCCCGAAAAACATTCTATTCGTATGTAGACTTTAAATGTCGCATTGAAAAAATATTCACATGCTGGTTTTGGCCCATATAACAGCCAAATCCCGTCTTGTACATAAATTTTTCCACTTAAAAGTGGAATTCCAGATGAAATTTATGCTTGAGTCCCTTTTCTATACGCTCCTGTTGTCCATGTAAACGAACAAAATGAATTATTTAGTAATATTCTCGTTTAAACTTGAAAAGTTCCATTGATTGATTTATTAAATATGCAAATTTGGAGTTGCATGGAGCTGTCATTTAAAAAAAAAAACAAGAATTGACAAATACTCTGCAATGAAAAGCACGGGGAATGTTTTTGTCGTAAAAAATTGCTCATTTCTCCCTAAAACATACCCACCCAGTTTACATACCATTATTCAGGAAAAAAATACCAGACATAATATAAAAACGATTTAGGTGACTGTAAACTTTGGGCTTTATACAAATAATAAATACATACTTGCGAGCGCACATTTTATGCATGAGGAGTTATGAATAGAAAACTTTCTAGTATTTTTTTACATATTAAAATGTTGAATGTAGTCTGAAATTCTGATAAGAATTTGAAACAACAATTTTCACAAAGCACACTTTCAGCAACATATAGTTTTAAATTTTCTTGTAAAAAGTAAATAGATGTATTAAAAGGAATTTACAAGTAGCGCAAAATAGAAATGTAAAAAATTGATGTGGGAGTGTTTCACAACATTGAATGGTTTAACAAGGGTGGATCAAATACACCCCATATAAATCCTTTGCCTTATTTATTGCACGAACCTATTTGACATGAAGATTTAGGATTCCGATTGGATTTAAATTACCTGTTTAACTGACCAACAACAAGAAGCCTGACTGCTTTTATCAATTTAAAGAACACTAAAACAGTGTCGTGACTCTTTTTTAATGGCATTGACTAAATGCTGTTTGATTAAAAACTAATTAAATTAATTAGCAATGTCAACTGTTTAGAAAGAAAATTAAATCCTTATGGAATTTAACCCACTTTACAAGTTTAAAGATTTGTTACAACTCTGTTGATTAATTTCTCTCAAGTACTTTGGAAAGTTATGTCTTATACATTTACATTCTGGTTGAGTTTAATAATATATAAATTGATACGGCCATTTATTTTCTAGTAATTTTTATTGTATATAGTTACAACAAACAATTGTGTACATGACAATTTCTTAACTTAAAATAAAGATACAATTAGTTTTCATAGATTGTGTTTATTTTAAGCATTTACAACTTGTAGAAATAATTCTGAAAGTAATGTTAAAAGCACTTGAAACACAAACCCTTTTAGACAACGTGGCGCATGTTGTGGTTAGAAATGATAATTGCTTTGTACAAACAATTTCAACAGTAATTACTGTTGTTGTTCTTGTCATTGTTCCTATCTTAGCCATTTCTGCTATATTATTCTGGAAAAGGGCCTTGTTTTTCAACTTTTTTCCACGCTCTTTTCAAAACTTTGCTTTCTAACGCAGTTTTTTTTTTTGTAAATGGATGAAGCTTGTTGAGAAAAAAGTTTTACAGGAAAAAAATGTTAAATTAAGTTTAAAATGATTGCTTTTTATTGAATTGTACTGTTAAAAAAGTTTTAATTCATTCGCAACAAGTATATCTGATGAATTTTTCATATTTAGTATCTATTCGCCATTAAAGCTTAAGTCGAACAAGAAGAAATAAAGCTCTTGTTTTCTTTTAGAAACCATTCGACCGATCACTTACCTATAGCTGTAAAAATTCCCCAAAAACGTGTAAAAAGCACAAGACAGTCGAAAAATGTCATGCGGTCCTTGAAACCATTTGAACCATTTTCAACATTACTATTGTTACCCATTGTCCTCGAACCACCCCCACAATCATTGTTAAGACCAGCATTGAAGTTGGAAATCATTTTTTTTTAAATTTAAAAACAGTTTACATGCGGCTGTTGTTTCACCGCATAAAATGTATTATTAATTAATTTATCTCATTTTATTATTCATAAAAAAAATTATTACTCTGTATATAATAATTTACACAGCACATAATTATTTTTTCATTCGCAAAAATTGTCACATAAATCCGCAACTATATTTTATATTTTTGTTAAAAATGTATAAAATATAGGATTTTGCATGAAATTTAATTAAACAAATACAAAAGCATAATGTTGCGTAAATGCGTAGGTGGTATAGCTAATAATACACTATTAGAATAATATTATTCCAAGTAATTTAAATTAATAACAAAAGGGAAGTTTCTTTCGTGCTCACTTTAATGTTTATTTGAACAGAAATTTAGAAAAACGACTTGATTTATGGTGTACAACACTTTGGTGTGCATTGAAATCGGGATCGCGTGCTGTGCACAACACGAGAAAATCTCATGGCAACTATTTTCAGCGACAGACTGATAAAGTTCAACAACGTTCCTGTAGGATGCTGGCATACACATATATATATATATATAGGTATATACCTATGTGTGCAGCGTCGAAAGAGCGCTTTTCCGCTACAAGCTTATGGCGCACCGAAAATGTTATGAAGAGAAATATAGGGTGAAAGCGATGATGCGGTTGCGTATTAATTCTTACCAACAAATTCAGTATTAACCAACTTGTCATTTGTCCTTTTACATTCAATTGAAAATGATTTAATTGAGTTTGATGGCTGCAACATTGCACAGACGACAAAGTAGATTGAAAGCGGAGAAAAACATGCACAGTCATTAAATTCATTCCAGGGATCGAGGAGGTTGTAAAGTTCAATGTACGGAAAATCAACAGAAAATATCAAATAATTGTATGTTAATTATGAGGCGCCGATTAGGACATTTTAAATATAAACGTGTACCTTGAAATTGCAAATAAAAACTATTGAATTGTTTGTTTTGTCATAATTATGGGGTAGATGTTGGAAATTGTAGTTTTCCCACTTGTCTGTTAGGAACCCACCAACCCTTACAGAAAATATATTCATTTTAGTGTACCCAAGGGAAGTTAAGTATTATATACGTCGAATTGTGCTTAACCTCACCCGAAATGATTTCGCTAGAAGCATTATTAAGTTGCTTTCTACTGTATGCAAACTAGGTGGTTTTGTTGTGTTTGTTTTTACTTTTACATGCTTTTGTTGTGAGTGCGTGTGAAATCCGAATATCCGAATGAATTTCAATTAAAACTTACTAAATTGTTTATTTATTAAAACCAAATTCATTCAAATATAAACAATACACTTACCTATATTATTTATAACAAAATATTCAAATAAACGTTTATGGTCGTGTTTTTCACGAAAATAAGTTACGTTTGAAAGAATGCATTATGTGAACTTTTCGTAATATCGTGATATTTTCTCTCTCTCAAAAGAAAATGGGGCTCTATGAATAAAATTCTTCGAGTAATACATAAAACCAACAATATATAAAGGAGTTGTATACTTTTTTGTCTGCTGAAGCACACAATACACCTAATACTTGACTTTTTTTTAACCCCAACGACACAAACATAATCAAGGGTCATATTTTTAACTCCTCCTGAATATATGAATATTTTCATCAAAAATTTTGAATTGGATTTGATGTGCCTGCATGAATTATTTACAATTTTACGAGATAATCAATAATGTGGTAAAATTGGTTGAAAATTTAATGAATGTCTACAGCCACGGTATTCAATAAATTGCTGATGAAGTTAAAATCTTGCCAGTTGTTAAAATGAGCATCATATACACTTTCATTTATATTTATTATTTGTGTCATTAAAATCTTAATAGAATTATTCTTATCAGATACAATTTGATATTGATGGGAGAGCACGTTGAATATTAGATATAGTGCATGTACATGCATGGAATATATAAATATTATGTTTATATATTAAGTACCACTGGGACTGACCAGGTCAAAATGTTGCTTGTAATCAACTAGTTTGTAGTCTAGTGGAAATTGTTTGTTGATGTTGTAAAGTTAAATTATGGACATATTCAACTAATGACAAGCTTTCCAGACATCATTATACGCTTTTTTTCTTCTATGAATAAAATTCATCTCTCAACCCTGTTAGGAAAAGAATAACTTTTAAAGAGGGTGTTTTTTAAAATTTTCTTAAACGCATCCATTGAATACTAACTAATGGAACGTTTAGTGAAGATGTTGTTTTGAAACTTTCAGCGTTTTTGTTCAACTTGCTTAGAAAAAAAAACGAAAAACGAGAAGGTAAAAAGCTCTTATCAACCTGAAAAAATTTCTTTGTTTAGAGTGTATTGTTTTGGGAAGAACAAGTTTCTTTGATATTGGTTTAATTAATTTTTTTTATCCGTAAATTTGTTAAACATCTTGTAGACGGTTGAGGTAACCGTCCCTTAGTGATCGTTGTGGACTTAGTGTCCAAAATAGTTTAAACTTATAGTTGGGGACCGAAAGGGTAACATATTGGCTAATAACACTAAAGTTCTCAACTTCAGCCAAATTATCGTCTGTAACTTTGCCAACATGAAATTCCTCACCAATTTCAAGGTACTACTTAAGTAGTAAGTGATCCTGCAATTTACCACTTTGATTTATAAATTACATGTTAGTTTTAGATTTTATGTGTTTTATAAGTGGTTTTAAAAGACTTTTGCAAAAAAGTCTACTGATTTATGAATGACGAACAAAAAGAAAATGAACATAGATAAGAAGTTTTGTGATTTAAGTAGTGAGTTATGGTTGTAAATTGGTGACAACTAAAAAAATGTTTTTGACCTCATTAAAGATATGGTATAGTTTCTGATAGAGGTTTTTTTATAAACACAAAACACGAAAAAAGTTCATTTATAAAATAAAAACGGTTCTATTTTTTGACCCAGTTTCTATATATAAAATTTGACCTAGTTTTTATTTTTAGAAATGATCCAGTTTTTATTTTGAGAATTTAGATAGAGATTTTAGATTTAGAAACAATAATTTTAAAAATTACCTTTTTATATAATTTTAATTTTAATCTATGTATAAAATCGTAAATACATACATTTCATTAGGTGAATAATTAATATTTAGTAACAAAGAATAATGAGATTTTATAGTATATTATAATATGAAACAAAATTCGTTGTATAATGAAATTATAAACAAATTTACAATAATATAAAACTAAAATTAGAGTGTTTGTGTACTTTGTAGTTTTAATAAAATTGTAAATACATATATGAATATTGTAGTTATTATTACTATTTATATCATAAACATTTTTGTCAATTGAAAATATGAAATTCAGCTATATTATAAGATTATAACTTTTCAAATTATTAAATGAAATCCTTGTAAGTTTTTGTTTGTTTTGTTAAGGATTTTTTTAAATCTCCTAATGGAATTACTTTTTCATGAAGGATATGTGTTTTTAAATGAATAATAGCACATTAAATAAATTAAATTTCATTTATTTATTTTATTTAAAAAGTACTCGCTAAATATACGTATATTACATGTGTAGAAGCTTATGATGGAAAAAGATGTATAAAGGTTTTTCAACTATTTCCTCCATTAAAAATTTTATTATACATATACCTTTATACATGAAATATAGCTGAAATAGTTTTAAACTATTTCAAAAATTGTTTAGTAAATTGAAATTTGTCCTATATTTAATTTTCAAATGTATGTAATTAATGGGGTGTGCAAATTATTCCCATTTAAATTCGTGGTTGATTTTAATTTGAAAAGTTCGTAAAAAAATCTACCAACTTGGGAATACGATAATATTAAGCAAATAAAATACTCAATATTTTATTATGTCCTACGAAAAGAGAGTAAATTTAAATTTAATTTACTTAAGGCTTTCTTTTCGAAATGCTTCAGGCAAACTTTTATAAGAATAGGTGGATATATAAAATACATACCTATAGTGATTTTATATATTACATGTATATAAAATCCAACAAAAAATAAAATATATATATACATATAGTGTTAGAATAAAATAAAATGAAGATGTGAATGATTTATATTTCGTTCATATTTTATACGCATATATCTTATGAGGAGCGAGTTTTCTCCCTATTGCCTAATTCTTTTTCTACTGAATGAATTTATGAACAATAAATTTAAATTATTATTAAATACGTTCAGAATTTTTTTTCTGCCTGATATGGAATATAAGAAAACTCGTTGAACCGTTAATTTTCATTAAAACTACAGAAAAATCGTACAGAATTAAACAAGCAGTAGATATTTCCCAGTAAGCACATACACGGCTCTATGACGTGTTGTAGTGGTTTAACACCTAACGTGTTTACGTTCGTCACAATGTCGCGGCAGAGCACGATTTTTTGAAATTTAAAATGACGTTATTATAATATATTATAAAGACGTAAAATTACTAGTAATAATAACGTTTTTTGTTTTACGTTACATTAACGTCAATGTCTCACGTGTATTTTATGTAAAAAATAAACACTTTTTCATAACGTTTCTTCTCTTACGTTATATTTACGTCTATTTCTTACGTGCAATTTATGTAAATTTATAAACTTTTATATAACGTATAGTTTACGTTGTATTTTGAACGTTTATGCAACGTGAACTGTTTCTGATTAGACACGTTATTACAACGTTTATTTATTTATTTCGCTCAATTCGCTCTCATTCTTTTTCCCTTTTATTAATATTTTATATCTATTTTCTCCTTTTTTTCTCATATCTTCCTTCCTTTTTCTCTCAGTATTAACAGGTCCTGCCATCTGTAATGAATTTTATATATTAACCACCTATATACATTTTTACTTAAATTTTCCGGATGCTAGATTCGAACCAGAGACCTATGCCTTCCAATGTTGATCGTTTTCATCTGAGCTAATTCAGGTTGTTAATAATTTTTTGTTAAAACTTGTTGATTTGAATCCAACTATTTAACTAACAAATTATTTGTAGTTTTGATAAAATAAATTTCACAAATAAGTGATTATGACTATATTTAATGTTTAAACAAATTTTGGAGTTGGATTAAAACAAATTAAACAAAATAATATACGTTTTTATGTGTAAACATTGTCAGTATTATCAGATTTATTTTCGGTACTATTGAAATAAAAACAATATTGAAAATTATACAATTTTTGTTAAATTTTTAGTATTGCATTATTTAATCGTCAATATGTGTCAGTACATATTTAGATTTTCAATGTAGTAATTAATAAAATTAGACATCAAAATAAAGTTTAATTTTACACATTATAATTTACACTTGATTAATACGCGGAACTAACGACAATTTTATAACGTAATTTTAAATTAAATAAAAGAGACACCACAAAACACGTAAAATTTTACACCTTACTATTTACACTTTAATTAGACGTGGAACTAACTATATTTTAGCGACGTAA
>SSSI01003555.1:2807-25150 GCA_004796505.1 Oryzaephilus surinamensis | reverse complement strand
GAAAAAATAAGATTTTACTTAAATATTTTTGGAAATATTAGAGATATGCCTGCTAATATACTGTATAAAAAAATCTTATTTAATAGGAAATTTAATAAGGAAACTTTTGTGTCTCTTGAAATTTTTCGTTTAAATGAGTCGTTTTTAAAAAAAATGCGAAAAACTTAACACGTGTCATCAATAAATCGAATTTCAAAAAACTGGTAATTTATTTTGTCGATTTATTGATGACATGTGTTAAGTTTTTCGCATTTTTTTTAAAAACGACTCATTTAAACGAAAAATTTCAAGAGGCAGAAAAGTTTCCTTATTAAATTTCCTATTAAATAAGATTTTTTAAACAGTATGTTAATATGCAAAATAAAAAGTTTCCGGGGTGTGATTCCACAACCACCAATAAAAAATATAGTTGGGGGCGGCCGTTTTCTTTCAAATTTGGTACAAATGTGTGCCTTAATAAATAAAACTGTTCTGTAAAATTTCATTTTAATATCTCTAATATTTTCTGAAATATTTAAGTAAAACCTTATTTTTTCATAAAACTTTAACACCCTGTATCTCAAAAACGAAGAGGTTTTGGAAAAGATTTTATAGGACTTTTTTCTTAAAATATACTCAGGAATAACCCCTTAAAATATGTCCACGTTATTCTGGAACACCCTGTATAGTAAATTAGTAAAACTTTAAAATCCACAAATATTCCGACGATAAAGAGACGCAAATAAATTGATTTTAACTTGAAAGCTTGTTAGGAGCTAAAATTCCTAAGTAGAATGGAATTATTTAAAGATGGTTGAACATTTCTTGATTTTTTTCTGCTCTCTCTCATGGATATTTAGATATACTTTAGAGGGAAATTCCATAATCCCGGTGTTGAGTTCAAGTACAGCATATGGAAACCGGAGACAACGAAACAAGTGAAATACAAGTGGATTTTGGGGGATTGGTCACAATGTTCGTCAACATGTGGTGGTGGTGTACAACATCGACAGCCATTATGTCAAGAGTACGTTGTAAGTACGGGGGCATCGGAATTAGAAAGGCCCACTCTAGTTGATGAGTTCATGTGCGAACCTCGAGAACGACCTGAACAATTAATGAGGACATGCAACGAGGATCCCTGTCCATATTATTGGTGGGTTGGTCCATGGCAATCGTGTCCTGTTACCTGCACAAACGAGGTCGGTATATACACGACAAACCACCCCCCGTTTTCTATGAATTTAAAAAATGCAACTTTTTTTCAACAAACTTTTATACAAATCACTTACGCGAAAGCCCTTTAAGCCATGATAAGAAAGGTGCTTCACACGATTTCATATTTATTTATATTTATATATATATTTTTTATTCTACGACGACTTCTTCGACCCCTGATGCTACAAGCAATCAGATTACTGTCAAAAAAAGTCCGCCGACATTAAATTACATTTCGCCTGTGGGAAATGAATTCCAAAACATACATATATATAAATCTCGTTTAAAAAAATACAAAAAAAGGAATATTTCCACAACATATACCCATGTGTATTATTTAAAATAGTCTTTGAATTATGTAGTGGTATGTTTTAAGAAGTAAATTGACTTTATGTCAACGTTAATTTATTAATAGTCATTTTATATTTTTGATTAATATCGATTTTGATGTCTACCCATATCACAAGCCCTTAAATTTATTCGAAAAGGTTTTGTTTTTAAGTATTTAAAGCTGCCAATCATGTGAATTTTATTCCAAATCCAGCTTAGTACCCCATCTTTCAACGAGAGCCTGAACTGCAGACGGTTGTCCTGTAGGATTTAAACTTTTGTGCCTGTTTCAGGGTGAGAAACCGATGCGTCGCCGTAGTGTAATGTGTGTGGATGGCAAAGTGGTGGCATATCCGGACCATTATTGCGACAAAAGTGCCAAACCGATACCATTTCAACGTTGTAAAATTCTTCCGAAATGCGATGAAACGAATTAGATCATTTTATAGAAATGAAAGTATGTGATAATTAGGGGCTATGAACTTTAAATAAAACAATCGTATTTATTTTTTAAATATATTTTAATTTTACATAACTTTATTACTAATTTTAACGTTTGCTTATTTGTTTTTTGAATATAAGACTGATGATTTGTAAACTAACGAAAACAATTTCAATAAAACCGTGTATTTCAATGTAGTTGTTATTAATCCACTGGTAAAATGAATCCATTTAAAATGTAATCCAAAAATGATGTTTCACACAGTTCGCTTTTGTCGCAAGCATTTTTAAAATCATCATTTGACGAACTGAAAATCGATATTTTTTTATACAAAAATATTAAATACCAATTGATTTATTATTACGTGAAAACCGCCAGCAAAATATCTTTGATTAAAGATTTTCCTTTCAACGGAGCGTATTTTTTTACATCACAAATCATTCTATTCACACATGCTTCACCATTATAGCCCCATCTTTGAAAAGAGGATAGATATTTTTGTAAAATATCGTTCCATATTTATAATATTTTATAAAATCGAAATAGACTTACTGTGAAAGGGCGGCGGCAAATTGCGTATAAACTTGACGTCGTTCAATAGAGTGCCGTTTTGGCCTTTCGTGTGGTAATTTCCGAAAAATACTCGTATCACTTGGCAATGCAAATGGTACATCCATTTCACCCAGAATCATCCATGCCATCGGCTGGACTTGCTGTATAGCTTTAATACCAGAAAATGTTATCTGAAAAAAAGAAAAAAAATTGATTTTCCCACAACTTTAACCATAACAAAGAAACATTCTCCCATTCGCAAATAATAAAATGCTAATTAAAGTGAAACCAACTGGTTAAACTTTGAAGGAAATTTACTGGTATTTAATCTAATTTATTTCCAATCTACGTAAATATATTACGTTCTCTGTCTGGTTTATTGTAAAAGGACTTTGCAACGTTGGAATCTTGCTGAAAGCAAAAAATTTGCATACAGCATCCCTACGAGCGCACATCTACATTCATTCTTGTTCTCCTGATACTATTCTGAATATTTCAAATTCTAAATTTTAAAGTTTCGCACAACGATTTTAAATTTTCTCTCTTACCACAAAATTACTGCCCATTGGAAATTGTAAATAACGTTTCTTTCTCGACAAAAATACATTATCTCTTTTAATAATGGTAACATTTCCTTCAATTAACGGAAATATTCCACTAAATAGTAAAATTGTAACAAACGCGACCATATTTTTAACAAATTACTTAAATATTAACGATTCGTTCATGTTTCCGTTTAAAATATTCATAGAAGATAAAACCGTTATTATTTACATAAACAATTTTCTAAGTTTACACTGTAAAGACAATACTGGAATATCTTAATTTATGTCATATAATTACGATTTAATTACGCTTGTTAAAAAATTGGATGTAAATTGAAAATCGATACAGATTTATTGCATATCCAAAACACGGGAAATGTTTGCCAAAAGGAAATTCATTTAAATTTGCAACGCGGAAATCGGACCCCATCCAATTATCTACAAGTTGACAGATTTTTTTTCTATCTTGAAAATATAATTAAAATTCTCAACATCAGTCGGTCATTTTATTTATCTTTCCGTTTAGTATCATGAAGAAGAAAAATAAATACTATGTAGATACACAATGTGAGTGAAGCTATTACTTTATAACAGTATATCAATCATACAGTGTGTTTTTACAAATAAAAATCATGTACATGTTGAATAGTTTGACTTTTATTCTAGTATTAAATTTCGTAACACAATCAATACAAGTTAAACATCGTTTCAAGAGGAGCATTGTTTTCACTAAAAGTAGCAAGTTTTTCGTAAGTATACAACAAATTTATTTGTTATATCCAACTTAATGTGTGTTTTTAAGGTACGTTTTAATGGAAGGGAGAATGTAATAAATCGTACAGATATATTTGCTCATGGATGGGGTGTTCGTGTTAATTACGATTTACCAGATACGATACAAAATCGTTTCAAACTTTTCAAACGTGATATACACAATCACATTGAAAATATACCGAACCAGTATGAAAAATTGATGAAAATTGAGTAGGACTGTAAATTTTGTGTAATTTTTCAGGAGAGCATCTGTTGGTTTTTCTTGTTTATTAAAAACAATTTGTCAATTCCGTAAATCTATAAAATCGTCTGAAAATTGTGACGGTTTATTATGTGGTATTGGAAATATTATAGAAAAGTAATTAGAAACTTTATTTAGAGAAATTTTAATGAAAATTTCTATATATAATCGAGTTAGAATGTCTTTGTTGAAACTTTAACATAAAGTTTACTGTTTGGACTACTTTAAAGCTATTAAAGTTTGTTCGAGAACAAACTTAACTCTATACCCTCTTATGATAAACTGTAATACATGAGTTGTTATTTATTAAAAAAATTTGTTTTATGAAAAATGTCATATCACTAAATCAACACATGTTTTTCAGCACACCAGGCATGGAAGGAGATTTCTTCAGGTCGTTTATTGATAAATGCGATTATCACATTGACACCTGTCCGTACTCTTTTAAAGACACATCAATCTACAACTATGGATGATTTATTAATATTGAAAATTGAAAATATACTTGCAAAATATGTGCAACTTTTCGAAGCTAATAAATAACATTAAAGTTTTATTTTGCTGTATTTTTTTTTAAGTCCATTTACGATTTTGAAAAATGTGATAATAATATGAAACAAACATTAAAATTAGTAGAAAAGTGTTAAAATATGTCTCTGTGGTGTTAAAAATACTGTTACATTTGTCACCTGATGGTGCATGAGTTGATTAAACTTTGAACTAAAAATCATTTGACAAAAATGAATTCCATTAAATGTACAATAGTAGTTTTTTCATTAATTTTTCACGTATATTTTACAAATTGTAAAGTATTTGATACGAGTGGTGCATTATTATCGCGCGATAAACGTTCATTAATATTTATTGAAGGTGTAAATTGGGTGCAAATGATTGTAGGTATTGGATTACCATTGGAAGTAAAAGACCAAAGCATAACACTTGGTACAGCCATTAAGGCATTTTATTTATTACCAACAAATGCATCGGATTTCACCCATCCAACAATCGATTATGCTAGAAGGAAACGTTCATTGGACAGATGGATTATTTACGAAATAATTGAAGATTTTTTGCAGAGGTATAAAATTATCAAAAACTTTCTGATTTGACGATGGTTAAAAAAAATATGGACACCAAATGATGTACGGGTTGTAAACAAGCGGAAAGAAATTTATAAGGAACTATAAATAATGTTGAAAGTTGAATTCCGCTTGGGAAAATTTTCTTTACTATATAGCAATCCGATTTGTTGGCCACTTGACATGTCCAATTTAACAAAAAAAAATTCTATATACAATTTTCTGTATTCTTTTAGGAACGGTTATGGTGATGGAAAGGCATGTTTATTGAAAACTATTTGTGAAGCATCATTAATTCCATTTGATGAAAAAACTGGTATATTTGCTGAAATTTTACATGCCATTTTAACGTACTGTTTATTTATCTTTTTTTTTTGAACAAAAATACAATGACTGTTGTTAATGTTTTAGGCCATCATCCACTGACGAAATGCCGACAAATAATAAACACAAACATTATATTTCAGCTGAAAAACTTGGAAAACAAATGGTGGATTGTGCAAAGTTGTATCCTGAATGTGGGGCCAATTTTCTACAACAATTTACAAGATTTTTATCCATCTGAATTCATGCCAATAAAACAACATTATAATATTTAAAATGACTTTTTATTAAAGATATTTTTTAAGTAAATGGATCGATCTTTTTTTAGAAGTAAAAACTACAGTTTGTCCCAGTTTAGAATCAAAAAAAGTGTCTATTAATAATATTCGTATTAATCGATTCATTATTTGTATTACGTTCGATTTCGTGTTCGAATTATTGGATTGATTTAATATTGTAGTTACTCGAACTGTTCGATTTAATGATCTAATTATTCGACTTAATGTTGGAATTAAGTATTCAAATTATTCGATCTGGCGAATTACTCGAATATATTCGATTTAACGTTTGAAATATTCGAATTATTTTAATTGTTGTGAATTCATTCAATAAAACAACATTGTAGTAATATTTAAAACAACTTTTTATTACGGAATATATATTTTTTAAGTGAATGGATTTTTCTGTTCAGGAAAAGCCTAGTTTGTCCTAGTTTGGTGGATAGATTTTTGTAAACAAATCAAAAAATGTCTGTTTACAATCTGGAAAAAAATGCTGACATTTTCCTGGATATTGAATGCCTAATTTTTGTGCAGCAAAATATTCGTTGTCAGAATGTTGACTTAATATCTCGTTAGTTGTTGTTGGTCTGCAACAACAACAACAACACAAAAAAAAATAATCATAATAGCCAAGAATTGCGGCTAAGATTCTTATAATAAAAGTTTTTATTATAGTATTTTTATTGCTGGAAGCGTGTATATCACATAATAAAATTTTTATACTGTATATTTGATTTGTTTGAAAAATTTTTGACGTCAAAAAAAAATCAAACAGTTATTATCGATTTTCTTATTCAACTTACGTAAAAATTGTATGAAACAATTCGTTGAAAAATCCATGATATTTATCAACTGGTGTTTCAGATGCTTCACAAATTGATCGTAAAACACACGATCTACCTCCTAGACGTCTCCTACATAGTGCAAATTAATGGGAAAAAACGAAAACAATAAAAATGTACGAAAAAACAACTCTTACATTTCAGATTCTTGTGCCAGCATCGAATAAATCTGCCATCGAGATAACGATGATCGCTTTTTACGTTTATTATATTTCGTATAATGTAATTGTGTTAAATTTGTTGGTGTATTATAGTTGCATTTAATGGCATATCCGAAAATTAAACTACCCCTTTCAACATTTACGGGCACACCAAAACCGAGAACCAACTACGTACTAAATTAATATATTAAATTAATGCATAATCTAACTTTTTATACCCCGATTTTGCCCTTGTTTGGATATATTAGGAAATTGTTACACGTTGCACAATGGACTAACAAAATTGCATAACAAATTAAACATTTTGACGACATTTTTGCAATAATAATCAACTAAAAAAACAGAAACCAGTTTTATATACAAAATTTATTTATTTAAATATACAACTAGATAAACAGTTAGTTAAATTTTGTACAATTTTGTAAATCGATTGAAAAATGTTTGTTTACAATGCGGAAAAAGCAGATGACATTTTCCTGGAAAATTAATTCCCATTTTTTGAGCGGCAAAATATTCATTGTCTGAATGTTGGCTTAGATTTTCATTTGTACTTGTCGGCCTGAAAAATTTATTACCATCTAAAAGATACAAGAAAAAAAATAATACAACGTATAAATATTTTACGTGAATATCAGATGGAATAATTCATTGAAGAATCCATGATATTTATCAATGGGTGTTTCAGCAGCTTCACAAATTGCACGTAAAACACACGATCTGCCATCATTTTGGCCGCGTCTATAAAAAAACGTCACAGTATTTTTTTTGTTCAACTATTTTTCATTATCTCATTTTACAATTGTGCTTCGTTTTCCAACAAATGGTAAATGTCCCATCTAGACAGTGATCGTTTTTTTCTATTATAATCTGACGGATATAATTGTGATGTATTTGTTGGGAAATAGTAGTTGGCTTTCAGAAATGGTCCAACAATTAAAGTTTCCAGTTTTACATCCACCGGTATACCGACACCTAAAACCAACTGAAAGAACATTTCAGGGTGAATTCCGCATTTTATTATAATCTAATTGAGATACCTGGATACGTGAAGATCCTGGAGGAAACAACAATAAAGACTTCACTATTGTTAAACATGAAATAATTACAAAAGCTTGAATGAATGCCATTTTTGATGTTACAATGTTAACACTTCAACAACTCGTACAATTAATGATAATTTATTCACGTCTACCGTTAATATTTTTAACAATAGACAATATAGCTTTAAGACAAATTGTTTACATACTAGTTTTTGTAATTTGTTGAATAAATAAAACCTCAGTTATAATACATTATTATAAGAATAACCCACAAAACCTATAAATATTTAAATTGGAGCATATTTTAGATGAAAAACTAGTTCAAGGATTCATTTCCTCATTATTTTACGAAACATATTCATCTTCGTCTAGATAATCGTTATGTGGTTTTACCCTAACAAGCAAAAAAACAAAAATAAAATTATGTCAAAGTATAATTAAATTAATAATTATGCTAATGTTATGGAGGGTTAAAAAAACGTTCACTTTCTTTTCACAAAATTAACTTAATTAATCTTGTTAAGTAATTTAATATTAAAATGAAGGTTTCGTTGATGTGTTTTGATGTAATTTTTTGTATTTAGGGTAAAGATGGATGAAAATAGTTGTTATTTATTGCAGACTTCAATAATCATGCCTTGCCATCTAGTAATTTACATTTTCTGAAATACAATTTAATTAATTGCATCTTAAATTTATTGTACGCTGTTAAGAATGTCGGCAATTTACCATATAAATCTCTTCGTCTTTATATATCATCATAAACTGGATTTTATTCGCTTATTACGATTAAAAAAATGGATAACTTTGCTCAAGTTGGACCTGAAATCACCATAGTGAAATTGTTGATTATACAAACGTCGTTTTATTTAAAGAAAATTATTTTAACATTTTTTTTAACAAAATTACTGTGGATTAATTTGGTATGACTTGTGGGCAAAAGTCATTACGTCCATTGGCATACTGTAAGGAAGGTTCAAGAAAGAAAAGACGACGAAGTCGTTCAAGAACACGTTCAAGATCAAAAATTCGTTCTTGTCGTTGTCGATCAAGTTCAAAAGGTCGTCGTAGTCGAAGATCTCGAAGACGCAGAAAGTCAAAAAAATGCCACCGTTCTGGCCCTCGAACGATAAATCCATTTTTAAATTTTTTACGTGATTTTCGAAAAAAACATTGCAACTGGCCTGTTACAAAAACTGCAATTATTGGTGCAAAAGTTTGGTGTGAAATGCCCATGAGTCAAAAAAAACGGTATTACAAAGCTGCATGCAAACAAAGGATGTTATTACAAAAATGTAAAAAGAAAAATCGCTCCAGGGCAAGAAGAAGATAAACAGTTGTGTAAAATTTGATAGTGTACAATTTTTTACATCGATTTTCCCTTATAAACTATGAAATTGTTACTCGTAAAAGAAACTAAAAAAATTAAACATTTTTACAAAAAATAAATAACGAGGAAGACACAAACCAATTTTATAATATTTACAATCAATGTGTATTTACATATTTATTTTAATAAACAAATTTTTTTAGTTGATTGAGATAGGATTATTTTTCATTATGGAAAAAACAGATTATATTTATCTAGCAAATTAATATAAATTTTTTTAACGGCAAAATATTCATTGTTTGAATATTGACTTCGGTTTTCATTTGAACTTGTCTGTCTGAATAATTTGTTACGTTTTCTAAAAGAGAAAAAAGATATACCTACTATCATGTGCAAAAAGAATAATTGATTGAGGAATCAATGAAATCCATTAATGCGTTCCCAAATTGAAAATAATAAACACACCATGGGTAAAAATTCATTTTCATATTTTTCCATGAATTTATTTCTTACTTCTTCACTTTTAACACTTCAACATTCATATTTATAGATTAATGATAATATTTATTCACATCTACCGTTAACATTTTTAAGACAAACAACACACCAATTTTTATAATTTGTTAAATAAATAAAACTTTATCCATTTTCCAGTTATACATTATTATATGATAAAAATAACCCACAAAACCGATAATATTCAAATTGAGCCATAATTTAAACGAAAACTAGTTCAAGGATTCAAAGGAAATTGAGAAAATTTTGTAGGATAAACATTTTAAATAAAATCATTCAATTTATTTATATATAAATTTATTTAAATCATTCCTTCCCAAATCGAATGTTCGCAATTCATATATTTATCTGTACAATTATGGTTTATATTT
The DNA here is from genome assembly GCA_004796505.1 of Oryzaephilus surinamensis. NCBI lineage: Eukaryota > Metazoa > Arthropoda > Insecta > Coleoptera > Silvanidae > Oryzaephilus > Oryzaephilus surinamensis. The sequence goes on along the minus strand of SSSI01003555.1, from coordinate 15,125 downwards.
GCTGCTTTATCGTATTCGTCCTCATCTGGATAACTGTCGTGCGGTTTTACACTAAAAAATCAAAAATACACAATAAAACAGTCAAATTTAACTCGTTTTCAAATTTGGAATAAAAACTCATTAAAATTTTTAATACCTAAAAACGGCTTTTATGATTTCTTCCATAAAAGTGCCCTTTTTCTGTGCAACTTGACTAACTTCACAGACAGCCTTCAATATGCACGCTTTACCATCTTTACTCAATCTAGAAATTACCATTTTCTTAAACAAAGTTAAATTAATTATACCTGAAATTACGCTGTTAAAAATGTCTGCAATTTAGCATATAAATCTCTTCTTGTCCGCCTATGTATATGATGATAAACTGGATTCACGTACGTATCAATTGGCTTATTATGATTCAAAAAATTTGGATAATTTTTATTTAAGTTGGATCTGAAATCACCATAGTAAAATTGTTTATTATACAAAAGTCGTTTTATATTTGAAAAGTTCATTTAACATTTATTTTTTTTAACAAAATTACTGTGGATTAATTTGGTATGACTTGTGGCCAAAAGCCATTACGTCCATTGTCGTACTGTAAGGGAGATTCAGCGGGAAATTCAGCAAAGAAAAGACGACGAAGTCGTCGTCGTTCAAGAACACGTAAAAGTCGAAAACGCCGTTCAAGAAGACAACGTGGAGGATCGAAAATTCGTTCTTGTGCATGTCGACCGAGTTCAAAACGTCGTCGCAGTCGACGACGACGAAAAACGAAAAAATGCTACCGTTCTGGCCCTCCAACAATTAATCCATTCCTAAATTTTTTACGTTACTTTCGAAAAAAACATTGCAACTGGCCTGTTACCAAAATAGCAATTGTTGGTGCAAAAGTTTGGTGTGCAATGCCGATGGAAAAAAGGCAGCGATATTATAAAGCTGCATGTAGACAAAGACTTCTATTAAGAAAATGTCAACAAGGAAGAAAACACCGGTCCAGATCAAAGGGATGATCAAAAAATATCGAAATATTTATCGACAAAGTTTTTAAATTAATTGTTTTATGTAAAAATAAATGTATACTAATAATTTAAATACTTGCCTTTTATTCGTCCATAAGTCGAGTCGATTTTTCTTGATTGTGTTGTAAGAAATTGGCGATTGTGGTCGTTTATTGTGGATTGTACTGTAATAAAAAATGTTAAAAGGTGACGAATAGGGTGAGGGTGTATTGACATATGTCGGATGTGGTGTATTTTCCAATGTCCAACCACCGGATACATTCTTATCGTCGTTATTCGATTTTGTGTCAGAACGGTGCAACAGTTCTGATGGTTTACGGAACGGTACAAATGGATCATGTAGTAATTCCCATGCTAAAGCAGCTGTTGAACCCAATGTAAATATACTGCCCATACCAATTGATGGTATCGTCAAACAATAAACTGGGAAAATCAATTATTTATTTTAATTTATGGCGAAAAAAGAAGTCTTTTAAATACTGACCCAGTTGTAAGGAACTTCCTTCGGGAAATATAAGATATCTTTTCTTTCTTGACAAAACTTTTCCTTTCTCATTTCTATACATTTCAAGTGTCCCATTTCCGATACTTGTATTTTCCAATATTACGATATCAATACAACACAATAACAATATAATAATTTTTATTAAATAATTCATTCTCGTGTTTCTGATTGCACTGAATTTACTGTGCATTTTGAAATGTATTTTCAAAACGGTATATTTTATTTGTAATAGTAATTAACAATTTTAAACGTACAGATTATTTTTCTAAATACCTACACAATTTTTCATATCTTCTAATTTCTAAACTAGAATTGATGGGCCATAAATCCTAATATCACAACAATTCTAACAGTAAATTGGCTACTTCTAGACACCAATACAAATAAACCATAAATTCTAGTTTTATTTATTTATTATTTAGCAGGTGATTTATTTTTTATAATTAAATTATTTCATTAAAAACAGTTAAATAAACTAGATTTCCAGATTCAAAAACATAATATACGAAACTGTTTTTGATAAAACTATGAAGTTTTTCTACTACATTGTAACAATACTATTTTTATTGCATTATTCTTTGGCAATTGATAACAAACAAGTTCATTTAAGACGTAAAAGATATGTTGCTTTTCCAGAGGGTTCATCATTGATCGTAAGTTAAAAATTTCTATTATAAAAACATTAAATTTTCTTATACATAATACACATATACTATGTTGTTATTTATGTAGGTTGCTCTTTGTGCTACAGTTCAACTTGTTCTACCCTTCCAAATATTTACTGAGGGTATTAATTGGGGTATGTCTTATGATTTACCAAATGCCACCGTTTACAAAGACACTAAAAAATTATTTTTACAAAGGCGACATCGCCGTGATTTGTATAATCGTATGGAAACAATAATCGATTCGTAAGTTATAAAATTTTGTTCAAAATATTCAAATTGTTGGATCTTATATTAAACTATTCGATATACTGTTCGATTTTATATGAATAGCATTGAAATCCTATGAATTAAGGTCGAATTATTCGAATTAATATTGAAACTAAGAGAATTATCATCGAATTATTCGAATTATTATTCAAATTAGCAAAATTAAGATCGAATTAGTTGAATTTAAAATCAAATTATACGAACTATAAGGATGTAGTTATTCGAATTAATATATTCAAATTGTTGAATTAAGATCGAATCACTCGAATTAATATTCAAATTAAAAGAATTATCATCGAATTATTCGAATTATTATTCAAATTAGCAGAATCAAGTTCGAAGTCATTCAAATTAATATTCAAACTAATTGAATTAAGATTGAATTATTTGAATTAATGTACAAATTAATAGAATTAAGACAGAACTATTCGAATTAATATTTAAATGAAAAGAATTAGGATCGTATTATTAGAATTAATATTCAAATTAAAAGAATTATCATCGAATTATTCGAATTAATGTTGAAACTAAGAGACTTAAGATCGAATTATTCGAATTATTATTCAAATTAGCACATTTAAGATCGAATTCGTTGAATTTAAACTCAAATTATAGGTACCAATTAGGATGTAATTATTCGAATTAATATATTCAAATTTCAAATTAGTTGAATTATAGATCGAATCACTCAAATTAATCTTCAAATTAGTTAAATTCTGATCGAACTATTCGAATTAATATTTAAATGAAAAGAATTAGGATCATATTATTAAAATTAATGTTCAAATTAAAAGGATTATTATCGAATTATTCGAATTAATGTTGAAACTAAGAGACTTAAGATCGAATTATTCGAATTATTATTCAAATGAGCAGAATTAAGATCGAATTAGTTGAATTTAAAACCAAATTTTACGAACTAGGATGTAATTATTCGAATTAATATATTCAAATTAGTTGAATTAAGATCGAATCACTCGAATTAATATTCAAATTAGTTAAATTCCGATCGAACTATTCGAATTAATACTCAAATGAAGAGAATTAGGATTGTATTGTTAGAATTAATATTCAAACTAAAAGAATTAAAACCGAATTATTCGAATTGTTATTATTCAAATGTGTAGAATTCAGATCGAATTATTCGAATTAATATTCAAATTAGTTGAATTAAGATCGAATTTTTCGAATTATTATTTTAATTGATTTAAGATCCAAATTACTATTCATACCTACATAGGTATATCAATTTTATTCTAATATTAAAATTAAATAAATGTCCCAACCCGTCAAAATATCAAACAAAATGTTAATTTCTAATTTAAGAATGGGCTATGATGGAAGAGCATGCATTTTACGTACATTATGCGAGGCACCAAGACGTCTAATCTCCAAAGAAAATACATTATCAGAAGATATACTACGACTATTATTTAAGTAATAAAATTCTAATGAAATAAAGTGGAAAATTTTAATGTTATTGTTTATCTTTAGATTTCCATTGGGACGTGTTAGATATGATGAACCAGAAGATCATCGCATATACCATTGGGCATACAATTATGGTATGGAAAATAAGCAACAGGATTGTGATGAAATCTATCCAACGTGTAAAATATCCCTGATTGATCTCGCTTTAGGATATTACGATGATTACAGTTAAGGAAGTGGTGGATTATAAAATATTTATCAATAAACTACTCTCAACCTGTAACATAATTGAATTTTGATCGATTTCATATCACCCATTTAATCTTGTTTATAAGATGGTGTCGAAAACACACACCTTTATACTAATTTATTTAGAATTTTACAGCTAATTGTTTCAACCGTTAAACCGTTATAAAATAAACCGTTCAAAACAATCATTTTGAGTTTATTTTTCTTTGTTATAATCATGTCGAACGTTATCTACATTATTATTGTTATTATTTTAATAATACAATGCTCTGATCAGGACAATAACGACAAAGTTTTATCGAGACGTAAACGATATCTTGCGTTTCCTGAAGGCGCTACACTATCTGTAAGTGTGTTTCGATTTTATTACAAAAATTTCAGTTAATTAAAACGTATTTCAGGTCGCTATATGTATGACTGTACAAACAGGAATAACTCCAGGCGAAATTTTTACAGAAGCAATAAATTGGGGCATATCGTACGATTTACCAAATGAAACGAAAACAATTAAAGATTTCATAAAGCCAACGAATTTAATGAAAAGACGTTACAGAAGAGATTTATACAGTAAAATGGAGACTATAATGAATTCGTATACGCGATTTTAAAGTTTGTATAAATTTTTTATAAGTTAAATCCTTTGTTTGCAGGATGGGCTATAATGGACGTACATGTATTTTACGAAGTTTATGTGAAGCAAGTAGTCAATTTACGACAAAAGACAACACATTATTCGATCGAATATTAAAGATTGTGTTCAGTTTCACTGCTGAAGGTTTATTAGATTCCGAACCGAACGAACATCATGTTTATAAAACAGCATCCCAACAATTAGACGATAAAAGAGATAATTTGGATTGTACCAGTTTATATCCATGTCCTTTTTCACTTATCGATTTAGCATTAGAGTTTTATTCTTAAGAAATAAAATAGTAAAATATTGGAGTAATTTTTTTTCGTTAAACAAAAAAAAACTTGAGTGTTAATATTGAATGATGATAGCAATAAAAGTGTCCCCTTTTTCATGTGTGTTTTTGGATATAAAATGATTATTATAGTAAAATTGTTGTTGTTATGATGATGAAAAAAGAATCGTATATATGTATAAAGGAAAACCTTTTTTGCAACACAAAGAAATTGTGGAAAAATCGATAATAACAGCCGTACGTATGTGTATCGGATTAGGTGTGATAATATTATGGAAATCAAACTTTTTTTTCCATCTGATAGAAAATCCAATTTCCCAATTCGATATTATACAGAAATGTAAATATTTCTTTTTAATATACACTGCAAGAGTGGATTTTTTTTCGTTTCTTATTCTCTCTCTTCATCAGTGTATAATTAAATTTGTCGTGTAAATTTCCATTATCATCTAAATCGAAATTCAAATACTTGAAAACTTTCTATATACGCGCGGTATGATTTAACCCTTTCAGAATAATATTTAAATTAATCCCTGTGGAGAACTTTATATTGACATTTAAACTTATGGACCTAAATGTAACCTGACTCTCTTTCACACTGTGACTATGGAATAGATTTTAAATTAATTTTGTTAAAGATATTATATATAGTGAACAGTGATTGCGATTCACTAAACAAACTCAATTTATTGCTATATTATATTTAATGGATAGAGTTAACCAACCCCTGTTTTGGACACTAAATGATACATTTCAGTTTGCTGAAGGAATAAATTTATTTTTGCATCACAATGAAGTGTGATTTATTATCTCACGTTTGTAATTTGTGATGAGGTAGGTGAAATATTCCTTATTTTAATATTATTGAATCAATTTTGCATGAATAGGGAAGCAATTTTGAAAAACATTAGGTTTCTGAAGTAATTTTGATTGTTTGTACAAAATTACTCACTTTACACACTTAAACTCATAATAAGTAAGTTTCTGATCTAATTTTAATGAAGTCTGGTGTAATAGATTGTCGTATAATCATTTTTGAAAAAATTGGAGCAAATAATATAGGTAACGTTTGTGAACTGGTTTTATTATTTATACAAAATTATTGAGTTTTCCACACATTAACTCAAAAAAGTGAGCCTCCATTTCATTTTGATAACGTGTGACATAAATTGTTGTAAAATTATTTTTAAAATAAACACTTTTTAAAAGATATCATGTTTTTGAACTGATTTTCATTTGTTTTCTTCAAAATTACTCAGTTTTCCAATAATTAACTCAAAATAAGTAAGTATAAATCGTTGTAAAGTCAATTTTGAAACAACTGAAGTCGGCAACTTTGAAAAATCTTACGTTTCCGAACTAGTTTTGATTGTTTATACAAAATTATTAAATTTTCCACACAGTAACTCAAAAATGTGAGTCAGTTATTTAATTTTGTAACCTGTGGTATTACAAATTGTGATAAAATCCATTTTTGAAGAATTGAAGCAAGCAATTTTAAAAAATATTACGTTTTTGAACAAATCTTAATTGTTTTGTTCAAAATTACTCAGTTTTCCATTAATTAACTCAAAATAAGTGAGTATAAATCGTTGTAAAGTCAATTTTGAAACAACTGAAGTCGGCAAGTTTGAAAAATCTTACGTTTCCGAACTAGTTTTGATTGTATTATACAAAATTACTCAATTTTCCATATACTAAACTCAAAATAAACTAAATTTCTCATTTAATTTAGATGAAGTATGAGAATATAAAATATTGTACAGGCAATTTTAGAAAAATTAAAGTAAGTAATTTCGAAAAATGTCACCTTTTTAACTAGTTTCAATTGTTTATACAAATTTACCCAATTTTCCACACATTAATTGAAAATAGACAAATTTTTTATCTAATTCTAAATCATTTTTCTTATCCCCTTTTCGACTTTTTCATTTTGTCTTCAATAATGTATAAACCTTGTTGTTGTTTTCATTTTAATCGTCAACAATAAAACAAACTCAAAACAAGACATTTCTATACACCATTCTAATTGAATTTATCTCTTAGAAAAATGAGAACAAATACAAAAAAGGCAATTTAGCCATATCAACATTAATCATATCATTTTTCTTGCATATAAAAAAAAGTTCGCACATGACAATTGCGATACTTTTCTCTCATTTCATTTAACTAAAGTACAATTTCCCCAACTTTCCTGACGCACTATTTACAATAGAAAACAAAATCTAAAAGTGTTTAAATGTCAGAAACTAACTTTTAACAAATTACCCCCCTACAAGGCATTCAGAAAATCTCGAAAATACATCACACCAGTTCAATTTTAAACAAAAATTAATAAACTATTATCATGTTATAAAAATTGTAACAAATTAATACAGTATACCGCAACATCCCCATATTAAATGTATCGAAATATAATATTTATCCCATTCATTGGGGGTATATATGTGGCCGAGTTAAATCCGGTCCGCCCTCCAGAATCCATGAGACTTTGGCCGACCCGACCGGGTATTGACTGACGCATTTCGGTGTTATTCGCGCTAGTCCGCCAAAGAAACCCCGTCGCATATACGACTGTGTGTATGTGTGTGGATGATACTGATGGTGAAAAAGGGGGATGCTGTTGGCTGCACCCCAGTAGCAGCAAGGGATGTATAGCGGACAGCGGCAGCAGCAACAGCAGCAGCAGTGGCCCCGCCAACGGTGGTGACGGTCTCACATATTCTAGTGTATATGTGACGGTGGTTGTTGTTTCGTCTTGTTTTCAAAACTACTAACTATATATATATATATAACTGTTATCCAATTTTCCAACCATAATCATTTACACACATTTTCCAACAATAAATAAACAAAAAGAAAAAATGAGTTTACATTTCATTAAACGATATTTATTACGAAATTTTCAACGAATCATGTAACAGGTAAGATTTTCTTTGCTTTTTTTGTAAATTTATACATAGAGGGTGAAAAGTGGGCGTTCACTCGACCAATTTTTGAAACGTGCTGGTTTTTCTGTTACTATTTTTTTTAATGTTTTACCACCCCCAAATTATACATACAGTAGAATATTTAATCAAGTCTCTCAAAACAAATATGTGTGCATTCGATTAAAGAGATTTGTGTTTTGTTGATTTTTACTGACCAAAATAATTGACCAAAAAAATGTTTAATTCATAACGTCACGTGTTTGATGGACAAAATGCTTTTCATTCAAACTATATCATTCAAGGTGTGGCACTTCATTTATAAAAGCATTTATTTACTATAACATCTAAAACACTTATTTGTCAGTTAATAGTTTAAAGTGGGTCCATAATAGAAATTTAATTAATTAATACAAGAAACAATACGGAACGTATTTATTTCATATAAAATTGACACAATTGTGAACATAAAAGCAAAGTTTAATAGGATTTTTATTAAAAAAAAAAGGTGAAACAGACGGAAATTGTTTCGAATGATATATTGAATATCAAAGAGGACAACAAAATGAATTCTATTCGTTTATAAAATGGAAAAGGGATTTTTTAAGCTGACAACGACATTAACAAGAATATTGCACAGAAAAAACTATACTAACAGTCTTTTAGCAATCAAAGATGACAATTTACTTCAATGTATCATCATCGCTGGAATCGATTCAAGTGTCTTTCAAGTCTTCTTCATCGGAGATTTGGCTTTTGAGAAAATTCCAATGACACTTTAACGAAAAAATTGTATAATACGGCCTATTGTGTAACGTAAACTAAAATGTGTGTTAATTAGTGTTATCAAATTAAAATTAATTAATCAGGTAGGCAATTTTGCTAGCAATGAAATTTGATGCAAAATAAAAGGGCAATTTAATAAACAGCCCTAACCATGTTTTATATGACTTTATAAATAATATAAGCATTTTTTATGGCCGAAAAGTTCAACAAACCGCCTACACATATACATTTATAAATATATTTTATTAAAATATGACTTTTATTCACTCGTATATATCGTTATACTATAAATTATATTTACAAACTTTAAAAGACGTATAAATTTTAGTTTTAAATAAAAATTTTATATTCGTACATAAGGGCCATTTATAGAATGAACTGAATTTTCTATGTAATGAGTGCAAAAGTTTTGTTGATTTATGGAAAATCGTATGTTTAATGATTGATGAATTGTTTTACGTGATTATACGGAAAATGCAGACAAATGCACGACGAAAACTATTATTTAGTTACTTTATTATTAGATTTATGGTAATTATTTTTAATGTTATTTAAAGCCAAATTCATAAATTTTTTCAAATTTCTTCACATATATTTAAATCACGTTTTATCAGACAGAAATTCAATAATAAATGGGATTTAGAGCATTGAAATCAGTTTTAATGGATTTGGTATACATTTTCTTTATATTCTTTCACGTCATAAAACTTTTATAAAAGAGTGAAAAATTCACAAAAAAAAACAACTCACCAATTAAATATGAGTAGTTTCACTGTGTTCTTGTTTTCTTTGTGAATATAATCATTATTATGATAACTAAAGCTTAATTTCAGGTTTTCAGAAATTTTTTTTGTATTTCAATTTAAAAATTTTGAAGAAATTTACAATTATTTTCAAAGAATTTTGTTTATGTAGGTTTTGACATTTATCGTAAATAAATGCTTTGTTTTGTGAAAAGCCTTTATTAATTCCAAGAATTTTTTGATTTAAAAAGCATTTAAAGCTGAATTTGACATTTTCAAGTAAAAATCTTAGAGAACTTTTTTGTAATTCAAACTTTTTTAGAGCTCTTACGTTTTTCCAGGCTTATTTGAGAGCTTTAAGTGATTTTGTAGTGCTATTTTCTATTTTAGTTGTTTTTTAAATTCCATGTTAGCATTTTTGATTTATTTCAAAGCTTTTACTAAATATTTAGGTTGCTTTTAGCACTTTAAAATAACTTTAACATTGTCATACTAATTGAAAAGTCCAAATTTTATAACACAAAGCTCAATTTAAAGATTTGCCATATACGTATGAATGAAATATAATTTTCTTTGAAACTTCTAATGTTTTCACAGGTTTTTACAAACTTTTAACATTTTTGAAAAGATTTTTTAAGTCAGCAATTTCTTTCAACAATCAACGAAAGCTCACAAAAACTTCTCAAGTTTGTTTTCTTTATCAATTTTGTCAATTTTTTTGAATTCAATCAAAGCTCAGTTGTTTATATAGTCAAAAGTCTTATTATTACGACATTTTAAAAGAATTTTCAATAAAAGCAAACGAAATACTTAATTTTGCATGAAACTTATGAAACATGAATTGAAATTTTCGCACATTTTTAACACAGAATTCTTCAGCATTAAAAAAAGTTGAAGCTTGTACTATTTTCTATAAGAATTCTTAAAAAAACTTGCAGTTTAAAATAGCTTTTTGTTATTATTCGTATAATATTTTCGAAACTATTCAACAATTTTCCACAAAAATCACATAAAGTTTCATAAAGTTGCAAAAAATCAACTGCAAACTGCAAAACTATGAATATAATCAATTTTGGCAAGCTTCAACATTCAAAACATCCCTTATCTACCCCATATACTAATTAATCGATTCAAGTAAACTTCCTTCCCTTATTACACAATTGAAAACTTATCAACACACTATTATAGCTCCATGTTTACACTACATTTAACAAACAATATAATAAAAAAAAATTGGAAAATGCTAACATTATTATGTCTTTTTTTCGTAACAATACAGAGGGTTGCAATGGAGCTGCTGCTCACCCTGTCATGGTTGATGCTGGGAGGATTGGCACCAACAATCGATGCCAATCCAGATGCAAAACGTCTTTACGATGACCTTTTATCCAACTATAATCGTCTTATAAGACCTGTCGGCAACAATTCAGACCGTCTCACTGTTAAAATGGGTCTACGTTTGTCACAACTAATCGATGTTAATTTAAAAAATCAAATTATGACTACGAACGTGTGGGTCGAACAAGTACGTATAAAAAACGTTATTAAAAATGTGTTGAAATTGTTTAATTACGATTTTAAGGAATGGAATGATTATAAACTGAAATGGAACCCTGATGATTATGGTGGTGTCGAAACACTTCATGTTCCTTCTGAACACATTTGGCTTCCAGATATTGTACTTTATAACAAGTAAGTTCACATTGACCTGAAAGTCGCATTTACACAGCTAAAATAGCTGCTTATAGTTCATTCGTTCGATAAAGAAGTAGAGTTTTTTGAAAAATCGTCGAACAAACTGATATTTAATAAAAATGGCGATGAAAACCGTGCATTTTTTAAATTTTCCATTCGAATATTGTATTTGAATTAAATTAGTTCCATTTGACTGAATAATTTGAATATGCACAACAGATTAATCATCGAAACTCTCTGAACCTGTTGATGAATAATATAATAATAACAGGAAATTGATATTAAATTTACTGTTGGATGCATCAAAGTTATATTAAATAATATATAAACAATTCCTTATCCAAATTGTCTAATGAATTGTGTAAATTTAGCGCTGATGGCAACTATGAAGTAACAATAATGACCAAAGCGATCCTCCATCATACGGGAAAAGTAATATGGAAGCCACCAGCAATTTATAAATCATTTTGTGAAATTGATGTTGAATATTTTCCATTTGATGAGCAAACGTGCTTCATGAAATTTGGATCATGGACATACGATGGATATATGGTAAGTTTTAATATACGTATATGTATAGGGTCCATTCATTTAGGGATGAAAAAAATATGATTGGTCAGATTCCACGTGATTTAATCTTTAAAATTTTATTGATTGAAAGCAAGGTTATAAGGTGACAAATGTAACAATTATTGGATAATTTTAAAAAACGTCATAATTCAAGATGGACGATTTTTCATCCCTATCTGAATTCAGTATAATAAAAAAATTCTTTTTGAAAAACTTTCTAAAAAAAAAACTAGAAAGATTTCTATCACCCATTAAAGGCTCAAACAGTTTTGCGATAACGATGATAATCATTAAAAATAGTACTCCTAATTGTTATGTTATGTAATTAATAAAATGTATGAAAAACTAAAAAAAAATAATGAAAAATGTTGTTGCTGTTTCGTTTATAAAATAATTGTAGTTTAGAATGAATAATTAAATCTTTTTTCAATAAAAATGTTTTGTTTATTTAATCGTTTTTCAATAAAAATGTGTTGTTTATTTAATTGTTGCGGAAGTAGCGCTGAAATTTAAACATTTAAATAGTTTAAGAGGGCAGCACTGTGCA
>SSSI01003548.1:0-11959 GCA_004796505.1 Oryzaephilus surinamensis | reverse complement strand
TATTATTTAAAACAATATTTTCGTTCAATTAGTTTTTGATTTCAGAATTTATAGACCCATTTAAATTATTACTATTATTATTATTATTATGTGGTTATTTGGTTACAAATATATCCGGTTAACGAAATTTAATGATAATAACAAATTTTAATTTAAAACTATATTAATACGTTCTATTTACGAACTTTACACTAAGAATAAAAAAACTGGTTTAAAAGTTTTACAAAAGACGAATTTTGTATAAAAAATTTCGTATTATATATGTTATAAAAAATAATGCTAAACTAATGTAATTAATATTGAGTAAACTTAACTAATTAATACCAAGTTTATGTGTAGATAACAAACAAAACTCATTGAAAATTTCGCCTAAAACTTGACAAATTATACATAGGTATATAATTATTATTTTTGCGCCTCCGTCCGTATTTAGTCGTTTTGCAATCGCGAAAATCGTCTAGAAACTGCGTTTTTCCTGCCTAGGCAGGCAAAATGAAATCTAGTGCAATTTACGTTCCCACTGATTCAGAAAATGAATTGATTTGACAGATGTCAAATGTGTCAAGTGGAAATATTGTTTATTAAATTAATTTTTTTATTTAAATAATTATTGTCGGCGCAAAAAATATTGTGTTTTATGCGTCTAGAAACTCTTTTGCGAGTGTTCGTACGTTGAGGGCCTCGGCCTGCGGCCTCAGCCCTCAAAAAACTCACACTCGCAAAAGCTCAGTTTCTAGCCTTATAAAACAAATAACTATTGTTTGTACTTTGAATTAAATATACACATGAATTTACAAGCTAAACTAATCACGTGAAATATACTAGTTTTATTATATTATTGATTCATGTTTTAATTAAACAACATGAGCACAAAAAATAACCGTTTATTAATTGATTCATCAGAATTTTCATCAAAAATTCTCCAGTTCCAAAAAATAAAATAAAATTTCAACAAAGTTTACAAATTATAATCGAAGTTAAATTAGAATTTAAATTATAATATAAATTATGGATTTATATTTAAATATAATTTTTACATTTTCAAATTGTACCATTAATTTATAAATAAAGTTTTTGTTTAATGAAAAATTAATTACCATAAATTTTATTACCAATGAATTTATCTGAAAACTGAATTGATGAAAAACTTTATTTATAATAATATGTATATTGTCATGAATTTGTTACAATTTTGAATAAGTATACTTATAATTTATGAAATATAAATGAAATTCATGGAATTATTAGTTAAAGTGAAAATTGTATATTTTACATACATTTTATATAGACACAATTCAGTGGACAATCCTTTAATTAATAAATAAGCCTAATTTATATAATAATAGGTCCATTTACCGAGACTATATGATGATGATACACATACAGGATATATTGAGATCGAGAGTATAATAATATATTGTATTATGTGCAATTATTTCCGCTCCAAAAATAACACGTTTAATATTTTAGAACAATATATCTGTGCATAATATCGTGTATTTTATGTTAATTCTATTAATTCGGGATTAAGGTGGTTCGCCCACTATAAATATATACCGAAATAATCAATAAATGTAATGGAATATTATAAAATTGTTTCAAAGTTATTATATAGAATTTTGAACAATGCTCGTTTTCTATATATTGGTGTTTCAAAGTAAGAAATACACTGTAAAAGTCGCAGATTGCGAAACTAACGAACCGCCACCAATGGCGAATAAAAAAATTACTTGAGGATTTTGTTAATACAATAATGTGTAAAATTTGTACTTATATTTTATTAAATTAAACAATACTTACTTTAATTTGTAACAAACTGACTTAAATAATAATAATTTTCTAAAAACAAAACTTGGCAAAAAATTCATTCATTTAATTAGATATTAAAATTCCTCAAATTATGTTAATGTAGGGGGCGCCTAAGTCTATGTCTCTATTAATTGTATTAGCAAAGCTTTTTTTAAAACAGCGTCATTTTTCAAATTTGACATAAAAAAACTCAGAAACTTTTAACTTTAGACAGAACCAAATTTAAATTTTGTGTGCTGGAATTTAAAAATTGAATAAAAAAGGAGGCTTCCATTTAAAATAAGGAAGTTTCCTGTATAAAACCTGTAAAACCAGAAGTGACTTAGCCATAAAAATAATTCCACTGAATTGGTAAATCCAAAATTTCGTCAAAATATCTGCTGTTTGGGCTGATATAGATTATGTATTTATGTGTTAAAAATCCTCATTAAGTTTTGTTAATGTATGAGGGCGCACAAAGTCTATTTTAATTCACTGTTAAATGAATAAACTGTAACGTTAAAAAAATCACGTTTTACTAAACTTCTTAATAATTTTCCAACGAATTTTTATCTTGGAATTAGAATCGTATTGCAACCTTAAAATAATTTAAAGTGTTACAAAATCAACCACCAACATTTCACAACAATATATCGTATATTATATTTGTAAAAAAATAAACGAACATAGAAACGACCGTATTTTCATGCTACAGAATAATTAATTTTTATGTACATACGGTTTGTGCATGTGCCGTTTTTTTTTTATCTTTAGTATGCACAGTTCAAATACAATAATTTAAAATTGTACTTGTTTTTTGCCTTTTTTTCTCTTTCCCTCAGTACTATTTTAATAGTTTTTAGTTGAAAAAGTTTATAACACACAAAATTTTATATTTATGTTGTATAAATTTTGCAAAACGTGTTTGTTTAAAATGCTATCATAAAATAATAATATATTATGTAATTATGTTAAGCTCTTTATACGCAAAACAGCCAAAAGCAATCAAGTGGTTTTAACCATAAATTGCCAATATTTTAACTACATAATTAAATTTGTTGAAATAAAATTCAATTCATAACTTTTAATATATATTTCTTGTTATAAACTTATATTTTATATAAATTTTCATGTATATAGGTGTAATTCATCTTTGTTTGCATGTCGTGAATCGAGAATAAATAAAATTTTCAGTAAAAACAACACAAAAGATACAAGTTTATATAAATTTAAACGGATATGTCATGTATACATACTCGTATATCTAAAATGTAGTGCGGAAAGCATGTGTACTAGTTATACTAGCTGTAATATACTACTACTACATGTATAGAGTTTAGTAACTTAGTGTAAAAGCAGTTCTGCAAAACTAATAATATGGAACTTCCTAATTTATAGATGAGGTTACTAGTTTCTAGCACATTTCGCTCTTTTAATCTTGTAAATCTCATGTCTTTTCAATTTGATTAATAAAATTTCAACATTTTTGAAAAAAAAATACAAAACAGTGCAATTTTTTATAATTAACAATTAATGTGAAATTAATTATTGTACAATATTAGAGCTATGTTATCATCAACAAAAAATATAATAATTATAACTAGGTATAACTAAACCAAATATGTATATAAAATACATACATAATATTGACATTGAAAATTTACATAACAATAAAACGCGTTTATTTTTAACAAAACATATCATAATGTCATTACAATACGAAGAAAAACCATTTAATTACAATTTGGTAAAATAAATTACCTAAAACGAAAATAATAATAAAATATAATGTTTATGTGATGAAATTTTAATATATTGAAAATCCATTAAATTTGATTTGAACCAATAATAACTATAGGTATAAAACTAGTTAAATTTAATATTAATTCCCCAAAACAATAAAATTATATTTACGTTCAAATATCAATGAATATGTAGGTAAATACGTAAACTTAATTAAAGGTTTTGCGCAAATACAAAACACATTCTATTTCAAACAGACAAAACAAAAAAATACGTTAAAAATAAATGCATTTTCTATATTATGAAAAATTTTCTATTTTTCATGATGAATGATGGCCAAATTAAGAACAACTATATGATAAATATACTACAAACGATCTTTATATATATAAAGCCGTGTTGGCTGTTGTTTGGCTTGAATAAAAAAAAATTATAAAATTGGCTCTAGTTCAAGATCAATATGTCAACCTAGACATTTTCATTGCTAAAAATGTACATACGAATAATATGAGAATAATAGGACGGTGTAAGCCAGACTGAAAAACCATTTTTTCAACACTATTATATTAAAATGAATGGAAAATTCTTCTCTATTTTTTTCAAGTTCTATTTCCGCATTTTCACTTAAAATGTTCCTTAGCATAACTATAAAGTATTTAAATTTTTTACTTATACACTTCAATGAGTAAAAGAAAAACTTTATACAATTATTAAAACTTTTATATGTGTATGAATTTGTATGAAAATTGTATGTGAAAAGAAGTTTTTCAAAACTTTCAGTTTAACATACACTGAAAAAATAAAATATATACACAAGTACTTTTTTTACATACAAAATACAAAGTATTACCAATGTTAACACGAAATAATTAATGTCAGTTTTTCACAAAACAGAAAAAAACTCTAAGAAAGTTTTACCATGAAAATTACTAGTCTAGAAACAAGATTAAAAGGGCTTTAAATAAAGCTTTTGTATATCCTACAAATAAACTAAACTCTAAATGCATTTCAAGCTTTTTTAAATCCGACTAATTGTATTAATTAATGGAAATTTTATTACAAGTAACAAATAGAAACATGTGTAATAAAATGGATAAAATACGTTTCTCCATTGTATTCTGTATCTATAAATGTGTATGTGCCCTTTGTACATGTCACAAAGTCCTTGAGACAAAGGATGTACACTAATTTGAAATGTTTATTCAAGACAACCGCCTACACACAAACGAAATTTGTGATAAGATTAAATTTTCAACAATATAAAATTGTTATTTTTTCCATTTTTATAAAATTTATAAAGAAACATAATTTTTATATATTTTAAATAATTGTCTTTGTACAAACAGTGTTTCACAATATAAATGTCATTGTGATAAAATGTCTCTTATGTGCCATCAACAACACAAAACAACAACAACAACAACAGCAAGATAATGTCTTTCGTTACAATTAATTTTAACATTTTTAAAAGGAAGAAAAAATTGAATTCGTTTCAAATATGTATAAAAATTTTAATTACTTTCTGTTGTGGCTAAACGTTTAAGTATAAAAATAAATATAGAATTCGTCGATTCTAAAAATAATTATCTATACATATAAATAAATTACATAATTTATTGATAAATTAATTGTACATTAAAATATCAATATGAGGCATGTGTAAAATCGTATTATTGTAAATATTTACATTATTAATCTAATATATTGAAAATTCTTTTTATATAATAAAAATGTTTACTATAGAGAAATGCAACAAGTTGCCTTTCTTTTTAATTTCTTAATCTTTTCTAATCGAATAATTCATTTTAATAAATTTCCGTTTTCAAGACGGGCGATTATAAATTTTCTAAATATACATAATAATTAGTATGTAATAATAAAAGGATTGTATTACACTGCATTCTATATATAAATAATACAAATATATATATGTTGTATATAAAATAGCATTTCATTCATTCAAATGACATCCCATCTATTCATATTTCATTTATGTCCTTCTGTTTCAAACATACATTCACACACGTATACCTAAATGGGTATAATATGTAAATAATTCCATTGAGTAAATAAATTCTAACATATTACGTTACTATATTATATAATAATAGTCGATTTCAGGAAACCCGACTGAAAATTATTTCAATGGTATTTTATTAAAGCAAATATTTCGTTTTATTATTAAAAATGGAATCAAAATTTCGTAATTAGACTACTCGTATATTTATAAATTATAACATCAAAGAATAGTATATGAGGCGCCGATTAGGAATTTTTTTGATATAAGAAACACGTCTCATTTCACACTTACCAATAATTGAGGTTAAGTTAAGAAAATAATAATGAATTTTAGTGCAATTTTGCATTTTGACAGAGGCGACGTAGGTTTTTCTTGTTTAGCACCATCTAATAAATTGTATTTATGGAACTAATTTCCTGAAACTTGAACATAATACATACATATACATATATGTATGTACATATAAATTTTTGTACATTTTATACGTATAGATTTTTTAGGAATATAAAAATAATTCAAAAAAGAAAACCCAAAGTGTCATTGAACTTTCTTAACTAAAATGAAAACTACTCGGAAAACTATATCAAGCCTGGAAAAATTCTGAAGAAAATATGGATTGAAATTAACTAATTTACAGATTTAAGTGTTCAAAACAAAGAGAAAATTGACCAAATTTATAAAAAGGAGAAAAGTCTTTAATAGAAAATTTTTTGCTCTTTTCAAATCTTCAAAATTATTAATTAACTTGTATATACATATTATTTTTCCAACCTTTATAAGACATTTATTTACAGTGTTTATAGTAATATAGTATAGTCCCAATCGGTGCCTCATAGAAAATAATTTCGCTTGATAATTATTATATTATTACGTATACGTGTATAATGATTTTAGTTTTCATTCATAAATAAAATTTTAAATTTCAATACAAAAATTACACTTCAATTTTAATATTAGATTATTAAAATGTTATATGAAACAATTTTTATCGAATTTTTAACAATTTTCACCCTCTCGATCTTCTCTCTTTCCATTCTTTTCTCGCCGTGAATAACAGATGTTTGTGACAGCTATGAAAAAAGTTTTTCAAAGAAAGATGACACAACTCAGTGCAAATAAGATATCTCAATTATTATTAAGTTTATACGTTTTGAATTCAATTAATTTTTATGCTGCGCGAATTTTTCAAATTGAACCAATTTCCATTTTATTTTAAATATATACATATATTTCAAACAAAAAATGTAATTAAAGACTAACCATGATAAACTGGAGCATATATAAAACAATAATTTAGAATTTTAGACAAACATGAAAAGTATTTAGTTTAAGGAAACGTAAAGTTAAAATTTATTAAGCTGAAAAGTTGAGAGTGTGGGAGAGAGTAGAAAAAAATTACAGTTTTATCTCTAATTAAACTGAAATGTACATTAATTTTCATCTCATGTTTGGAATATATATAATCAAGAAAATAAAAAAACAAATTTAATTTAATAATGTGCCATTCTTTTTGTTTTTTTCTATAGCATAAGCGAATTATTTTTTGTTTGTTTCATGCACCAGAAAAATATGCATGATGGACAAGAAAATGTCATTAATAAATTTTCTAGATAATTTTTAAACGATGAATAAATTTTCCTTCACACACACATAAAAAAACATAAATTTTATTAAAATTGGCATTCTGAAAACTTTACACCATATTTATTTATTATGTTGGTAGAAAATTTGCATATTTGCCATATTAGAATGAAATTTTCGTTTCAGAAACTTGCATTCATTAAATTTCGTTTAAAGTTTAATAATTTATTACGCATACAATTTTGATAATCTAGTTAAGGACCAAAAAAAATTGAGACCATATTGTTATAAGATGAGATATCTATTTGGCCAATTAATTTATATGCAAATACGATTTGGAAACTTGCAAAATTTTCAAAGGAAACACTTAAATAAACTATTTTAACCTTCGTTTGATGTATTTTAATTTAATGCATTTAGATAAAGTGTACAAATCTCGTCAGCTTAGAAAAACTTGGCCTATATGCGTACTCGTTGTGTTTGTAGAGGGAGAAGCCATGGATAACCCCGGTATACCATGGACGGCGCGTTACGCTCGTTCGTACACTTTTCAGCTGAGTGTAACTTTAGTTACACATTTTATTTTCAGCATGTTACGCCCATGGCATTTACATTTGTGAGTTAGATTTGCCGGAACGGGACGAATATCATTCGGAACGTGCGCTAACCAAGTTTTTCTAAGGTGGCGAGAGTTGTAATTTGTTTTATTTTTGTGGTTTTGAGTACTTTGTTGACAATAACAAAACAACAATTTTAATTAGAACTGTTCCGGGTAAAAATTTTTTTACAAGAATATTTACTATAATGTAGAAAGCCGGTTGAACATTTTACGTTTATAATACGTATAAACAACGAAATTTCATGTTTATAACTTTGTTTTGGGCGCTTTTCATTCAAAACCCAAAACATGAATGACCGAAATATTATTGTTTGTGTAGAAAGTTTTCCAAATGCCTTTTAACTCTATCAAAATACTTGGGCAAAATGGAAAATGTCTTTAATATAAACTACAAAACTTTACTATATAATACAAAAATCCTGGATGGTGTTTTCAACAAAAGTTGAAAATTTCAAGAGTTCAAAGTTGAAACTCTAATAAAGTTGATGATGGCACTTTCAATTCAGTAACATATTAAATATTATTTTATTTCAATTTTCCAA
The DNA here is from genome assembly GCA_004796505.1 of Oryzaephilus surinamensis. Classification (NCBI taxonomy): domain Eukaryota; kingdom Metazoa; phylum Arthropoda; class Insecta; order Coleoptera; family Silvanidae; genus Oryzaephilus; species Oryzaephilus surinamensis. The sequence goes on along the minus strand of SSSI01003548.1, from coordinate 3,666 downwards.
TTATTTAAAAAATCTAAAAGCTGTTTATAAGAGTACTTTTCAATGTCGTATTCGGTTAAAAACAACCCCTCCAATATTATTTCAAAAACCTTAAAAAATGTTAACAAAATGTGAAAACAATATTATTTTAACAACATGTAAGTAGATTGTATTCAAGAACAACAACATAAGTGTGGCTTTTATGTATAAAGATATAAAATTACAAGGTATAGTGAAATATAATCTCTGAAAATGGCCAGTTTAATTATAAACTGTACACACAAAAAACAATTTATGACTTAAATACGAGTTTTTATAATCCATATTGATTTAAAAATAAAGTTGGTCACTTCATAAAGTTTGTTTATTATAATTTATTGTTGAGTCTTATTAATTAATTTGTATTCAAACAATATGATGTATAAATAAACTGTTTGTAATTAAATTGCAATAAATTAGTTTTGTAGAAAGGAGATGTTTTCGTTTATAAATAAATAAAGTTACAAATTTAAAATAGCTTATCTGTTTAATGATACGTACGTTTAATGAATTTTTATTAATATTTAAATGAAACTAATTTAAATAATTCTGAAACATGTTTGTAGAATGCACAAATAAAAATATATATATGTATTATGTATTACAAGCACATATATCAATAAAATTTTCAAAATGGTACGTTTATTTGGCACAATAATTGCACTACAAGATTATTATTTTCAACATTTTGTGGTCAATGTGTGTGCACACAGAGAAATGGTCCATTAACGGTCACTATACCAGTAAATTGTCATTGTTTTATAACATATTGTTCCCAACAGACGTATAAATACGAAATTTATTTTGAATATAAAACACATTCGTGGTATTTTTCTCTGTTTGTAATTTATTTATTTATTTTTTCTTTATGATTTATGTATACAACACCCTTTTTCCATAAAATTCAATATATGTATAATAATATGTATATTCCAAAATATACGTATATATGTAGTATATATAGATTTAGGCAAATTCATTTGTATTATTTTTAAAAAAATTATTGTATAAATCGGATTATTTGGTTGTATTGTTTTTCATAAAATATAAAATTTGGGTTTTTAAGCCATTAAATTGTTAAGCATATTGTAAAAAATATAGGATGATTAAGTAAATTTTTTTAAATAATAGCAAATCCAAATTAAATTCTATAAACAGATAACAAATTCACTAAAACACTCTTTTACATACAGCTAGAAAGTTTTAATAAAAAGTATAGTCTATAGAGGAATGCTTTGAAATTTGAATTACTTTAAAAATATATTAGTGTGAATTTTCATTAAATTTCATTGATGAATAAAACAGTTATGGCCATTTAAAAACTTTCATAAGAGATTTTTCAAAATCGTTAAACTTTAATTGTGAATAGTGGTCAGAGTAGAAATTTAAATAAAAAACTATAAACGAATTCATAAAATTCATGCCCATTTCTATAAAAGACATAGTTTTGTGAGTTCTTTTATATGGTTGCTCTTTAAAACGGACATATTTTTTGGTGTTTCAGAAAATTGGCTATTACTTTTTTTTGTTTATAGATATTTTAAATTTACTAGATGTATTATGAATATGATGCAGTAGGGCGCATATATAACCGCTTAGAGAATTATTAAAATAATTGCACCAATAAATATTTTGTAAACGTTTAAAAATTGACAAATTAATATTTCAATAAAAATGAAAGTAATTTTTAAATATCAACTTTTTCAAAAACTACACCTCCAAATTAAATTCTGTTTACGAATTTGAATTTCTCCTACATAAAATTTAAATTTTCAAATAGTATAATATATGTATTTAGTTTTATCGGAATGTAATCAATAAAATAATCATTTAATGTGTATATGTATAGTACAAAAACGTAAATTCTAATCTAAGCTTTATAACTAATTCCTAAACTGGTTTTATGTTTTCAAAATCATCAAAATGATATGTATATATCATAATTTACATTTTCCTCCACCCACTCCTTAAATTTTACATCATTTCTTGCAAGTCTCGCAAATTTAAATAAAAAATCCTCCACGCTAAATCTAATAAATTGCAATTATTGTGAACAATGTTCAAAAAAAAAAAATATGAAAGAACGCTAGTCTTTTCCCGAAAGATATCCTTCATCATTATATATAGAAAAGGGGGATTTTTTCTGATGGTCTTTATAAAATCATTTATCAATACGAATATATATGGTAAAAAATGTATCAACAGTATAACATTTTAAAAAAAAGTGATGATATTTGCACACTTGGTTGATTATTTGTTCAATTTGTATCCAACTTCAATATTATTATACAATACAAATACACAAAATGCCAATTTTCCTAACAACTGCTGTGTCTAAAAATGTGCCTAAAGCAATTTAAATAATAAATAATTGTTTTTATTTACTTTAATCTTCATGTATGATGCAAATTGTGCTTGAATAAGTTGAATATACATATTTATTATATAATAATATACAAAACTTTTATGGAATTGTAAACGTAAATAATACAATAAATAAATATAGCCAAAACGTTATTATGTATAACATTGTGCTTTAAGCTAAAAAGCTCAAAAATACAATAATAATAAAATGTAAATAAATTTTATTTATTTCTCGACATGAACAATTTATGTAATTGGATATGTTTCTTTTTTGATTTGTTAAAAAGTTTGTCAGGATTAATTTTTTTCAGTAAGTTTCAAATGTAATATATACCAAGTTTTGAGGGCACTAATGAATCAATAAACCATAACTTTAATAATTAACTGTTATATCTAACTAACACAAATCACTTTGCACAGTTTCCGTTACGCATCTTAACTAAAAGTACATATAACTTGAGTATGTGGTTTATTATTGGAATTCTCTAAGTTTAATTCGAAAATTTCATTATGTATGAGATTCTATAATGTGTAAATGTTTTATTAAAAATATGTGAAATAAATACAGATCACAATATATTTAATAAAGATTCACTGTATACAGGGTGATTCAGAATAACGTTCGGAAACGCTAAGGGCATACCTATACTCGTAGTTGACAGCATAAAAATAGCCGAAAAGTATGAAGCGCCGTTTGGGGCAAAATTAATTGAAAAATAATAAAGTTTGTTGCAGGAAATATTTTTCTTTAAATAAGAGAAATATTTTTAATTCGAAGAAAAAAGTTGTTTTTTAAGAAATAAATTATTTTTTACTCGAAATAAAAGTTTTTTACAAGAAATAAATTTTTTCATCCAATATAAATATTTTCACGTACAATAAAAAGTTTATTATATTTAAATAATTTATTTTTCTAGTAATCAAAATGTATTTTTCTTACGTTAAAATTAATTTTTTTTACAATAAAAAAATTTATTTATTCAAAATAAAAATATTTTTTTAATAAAATTAAAGTTTTTACCGCTAACGAAATAATTTTATTGTATTTAAATAACTAACTTTCCTACCTAGTTATCAAAATTTATTTCTCCATTGTTAAAATTTATTTTCTACATCTGAAAAAATTTTTATTCTCTTTCTACAAATATATTTTTCTTGTATATCTGTCGTCTGTCAGAAAGGTTTATGTCAATAATTCAATAGGCAACTAAGAATACAATCTTCTAGAGGTAAATTTTAGCGAGGTCCTGGTTACTGAGAGATACTGATACCTAGAAAATAATC
>SSSI01003545.1:0-15972 GCA_004796505.1 Oryzaephilus surinamensis | reverse complement strand
GAAAAAATAAGGTTTTACTTAAATATTTTTGGAAATATTAGAGATATGCCTGCTAATATACTGTTTAAAAAAATCTTATTTAATAGGAAATTTAATAAGGAAACTTTTGTGTCTCTTGAAATTTTTCGTTTAAATGAGTCGTTTTTAAAAAAAATGCGAAAAACTTAACACGTGTCATCAATAAATCGAATTTCAAAAAACTGGTAATTTATTTTGTCGATTTATTGATGACATGTGTTAAGTTTTTCGCATTTTTTTGAAAAACGACTCATTTAAACGAAAAATTTCAAGAGACACAAAAGTTTCCTTATTAAATTTCCTATTAAATAAGATTTTTTAAACAGTATATTAACATGCAAAATAAAAAGTTTGCGGGGTGTGATTCCACCCCCACCATTAAAAAATATAGCTGGGGGCGGCCGTTTTCGTTCAAATTTGGTACAAATGTGTGCCTTAATAAATAAAACTCTTCTGTAAAATTTCATTTTAATATCTCTAATATTTTCTGAAATATTTAAGTAAAACCTTATTTTTTCATAAAACTTTAACACCCTGTATCTCAAAAACGAAGAGGTGTTGGACAAGATTTTATAGGACTTTTTTTCTTAAAATGTACTCAGGAATAACCCCTTAAAATATATCCACGTTATTCTGGAACACCCTGTAAATAAACGTACATTTCTGGATTCTTTATTTCCTCCGTTACAGTTGTAACTGCTGACCATCCATCATAAGCCCACAAACCACTGTAAAAAGCCAGTGCCACGTTTTTTGGTGTGTAATTAGTGCCTTCAAAGCCTTTACTTAAATTTTTCGTATTGCCTGGTAAAACAAACCGCATTGAGTTGATTTAGAGATTATTTTTTTAAATACGTACCCAAATAAATCTCGTAAAGGCCACCCAATATCACAACTAAACAAGCAAATACCTTAAAACCTCCAAAGATATTTTGTACTTTAACATATAATTTAACGCTAGACACATTAATGTACGTAATAATACCTAAAATTAAACATACATGCAATTATTGTACACTTTGGGAGTGTTGGTACCTAATGCAACGAAAGCAATTGCTTTAACGACTTTTTCGTTAACATTTTCAACATCTTTGATACAAAGTACATCTAATATCGGTTGACATAAGTATTCGGAAAATGTTAACACAATAACGGCCACTTCTGCGGGCCGTATTATGACGATCATCACCCATGAATAGATGAATGCCGGCAAATGGCCCCAGAATTTGTGCAGTGGACCAAATGAATCGAAGAAATAAGCGTATTCGGCCCCGGAACGTGGTATAACTGTGCCTAGTTCGGCGAATGCGAGGGCCCCTAAGAAAATTGTTACAATGTAATTGTTTTTCGAGTTTTTTTTGGAATTAGTACCTAGTAGCGAAACGATTCCACAAACTGTCCAAACAACCAGACACATTCCAACGGAACCGGAATATTGCAATGCAAATGCAGGCGATACAAATATTCCAGAACCGATCATAACGGCCAATATTAAATTGATTGCCGAAAATAGGCCCAGTTCCCGTTTCAGTTGAATGCCTCCATTTGGGGCCGAATTTTCTATCGCACCTGAATACCATAATTTGTGATTAAGAAATTAATATTACAAGGATTTAATAATGTCATTCATGTTATCATTGCTTAATAATTTTATTATAATATTTGCAAAATAAGCGATAAAACATTTTTTTTTTTAAATATAATTGAGTGTTAATTATTGATTGAAATATTTTTAGAGGCGTATATAAAATAAATCAATATTATATTTCGCATGTAACAATAAATACATGACAAAATAAATTAACATTGCAAAATTGAACAATTTTTCTTACCATAAAAATTATAAATCATTTTATTTAATCGTTTCATTTTTTAATTTGTTTTTAATTTGAATTACAAAGTTTAGATTAATTTATTAAGCGGAAATAAAATTTAAATGTGGTTTTATATTAAAATAAAAATTGATTAGATAATTTCTATAATAATTATCTAATTAAACACCTTCGTACATTCTTTAACAAGCATGTGATGGTCAGACAATCGCGAACTGACTTATTTCCTTAATTTTTTAACAAAGGAGTGAAAAATCGAATATTTTAATTCAATATTTCTTCCCTAAACTTGTCTCTGAACCAAAATTCAAATTACAAAAAAATTCTACTTACCTGGCATTATAATTTTTTTCAAATCGTAATTTATTGTTCACTCAGCATTTTTTCAAATTGAAATCGGAAAAAATTGAACACAAAATTAACGAGACACTACTTGCGAACAAGCAATTGTAAAAGTGAAAAGTTATTCAAAAGATAATTTATATACTATGTGCTCGTTCATGTATATATCAGCTATTAAAGAATAAAATAAAATTAGAGACATTTACTATGCTATTGAACTAAGTCCTAATTAAGTTATATTTTTCATTATACAATCTGATAAAGTATTAAAGTGATTAACAGCCATTCAAATATTGATTTGAAAAAGCTTTGAACTTGTATTTATTTAAAAATCATTTATCAAAAATAAATAAGAATGATAAACATTTTATCTTAAAATATGATTATGTATTTTAAATACAAAATTGATTTAAGCAGATTTTGGTACAATTGTTAAGTGATTACCAAACAATAACTTATTGGATTATTTTCGAAAAAAAGCACAATACTTAAAATCTTCCTTGTTGTTTATGCAATTAAATTGTTTTTACGTACATAAACTTAATAAATAAATTATTTAATGCAGCTATTTAACAATTACGACAGGATACGTCTTATTAGTTGCACAATAGTTGTAGTTTTTAAACAAAAACTTTAGAAAAATAGAATATAAACGTTTTTTTTATAAAAAATCATACATATCATCGTAAGTCACCAGGTCCCGTTTGTCTCTGTGATTGCCTTTCTGCGAATGGCTCGAAGCTGTAAAAAAACCACGATAGATGGAAAACATTTGGTTATAAATGGAGAAATACCTAGCGTGGCCCAGGCAGCAGACGAAGTTGCGTCATTAATGGGCTCAATTTGTGGCTGCCTTCGTGCGAAAGACACTTTCAATTGTATTCCAGACACCATACTTCCGTTCATCTTAAAAAATAAACATTGAATAACAAATCGTTTGCATAAAGGCATTTTTTACTTCAGTAATGGCTCGGGAGGCTGCATCCACTTTGTCGAACGTAACAAATCCTCGACTAGAAGACAAACAATTAAATAATAAACAAGGAATTTTTGTTATTTTATACTTTTTCTCAATTTCCATTGAAATGTTAACGATATTTCCAATAACGGAAAAGTGTTTCTTCAAAAATTCCTCGGTTATCTTATGCCCATGGACATAAATCGTGTTTCCTTGTCTTGGTTTGTCGGGTTTTTCTCTATGTTTATCGGTTAATCCACGTTCCTCACGGTCTCTAGCACTGGCAAATGAATCGTACAGATCCTTAATCCTGGGCGGTTTATTTTCCGGATTGTCAGGACCATCGTCCATCTGTACAGATGAAAATGGTTGATAACCGCTAACAGTTTTGTCGGATATTAATTTCCTTTCGAGACCCCTTGGCCGTTTGAAGCCCTGTTCGGGTTGTTTTTGTTGTTTGGCAATTGCCGGTATAGCCCCAGATTTTATTAGTTTTTTTGCCACTTCTCGAGCATCACGAGCTTCGGCTGGTCGTTTTGGAATTGCTGGTTTTTCCGGTTCTGGTTTGGGCGCTTTTAGAGCTTGTAGAGCTTTTTTCTGTAATATAAACACTGAGTAAAAATTATACTAAAAAATGCTAGACGAACTTTTTTCTTTAGTTTTTGATATTTCGTTTGTAGCATTATTTCTTCTTCAGTTAAAGTTGCTGGAAAATGAATGTACACCATTTTTAGTTCTTCAAGAAAATTTTCCGATTCAGTTTTAACAACAATGAAGTTAGCCGATTAGATTCCATATCGTTCTATCTTTGTCTAACATACGGAAATAAAAAGAGATAGAACGATAAACGAAAATTTGTCAAAATTGTAAAGTGAGGTTAAGAGTAAATGTCATGAAAAAAGTAAAAATAGTTGAAAATGCCTTTATTGAACAATTTATCAACAGCAATATCAACAAATAACGATAAAGAAATATTAAACAGTTTAAAAGTTATATTGGAAAATGGTGCTGACATTAAATTAACTGATAATAAATTAATATTAACGTTACTGAATAATAAATCGGAAAGCGTCACTGCCCAAACAGTACAAGTAATTGCAGAATGGGCCAAAACGGAACACAATCGTACATTATTAACCAATGCAGACATTATAAATTCACTAACCGCATTAATAAACAACAAAAATCAAGATATCGTTATAAATACGATACGAGCATTGGGAAATATTTGTTACGAAAACGAAAAAGCCTGCGATATCATTGAAAAAAGCGGCATAGATTGTGTTTTGAACGTACTAAAGAACGATCATCAACGGGATGATAGTACACTTACAACGAAAGCAAGTGGTTTCTTATTAAATCTTTTATCAACATCCGAACAACTTCCACGAATTGCACTTAAAAATGGCATTTTAAATATATTGGAAACTTTGTTAACAAAATACAAGAAATCCTTCAACGACCACCAAACAGCAATTACGTTTCTAGTTGCTATTTTAAACACAGTTGAAACATATTTCAATGAACAGAATATCGTACTCTCCGAATCGATGTGCTATTTATTAGTGGAAATATTTCGAATGTCACCAAGCCCCGAAATATCGGTTACCGTTATTGAAATCCTGCATGGACAAACCGAACGCGACAACATCAAAACGATACTAGCGAAAGAGGGCTTCTGTGAAGTGTTGTACGATCTGATTGAGAAATACCGTTGTCGAGTTACGGATGAAGAAAGTCGATCCGTATTGAAAATGGCGTGCGATTTAATCGTGCTAGTGTTGACTGGGGACGACTGTATGTATTTGTTGTACAACAATGGTAAAGGCAAAGTGTACGAGGATATGGTGAAGTGGTTGGACTCCGATGATCCGGACTTGCTCAGCACTGGAGTGCTGGCTTTGGGCAATTTTGCCAGAAAAGACACGCACTGCATCCAAATGGTGAAAAGTGGCATATCGAAGAAACTGATCGGTAATCCCAAATCGATAATCGACGGCTTTGTAACTGTTGTACTATTCCAGGTATTTTATCGAAACACAATTCCGTAACGAGTGATATAAAAATCCAACATGCCTTATTAAGCACATTAAAAAATCTGGTAATACCGCCACAAAATAAGGCCCAAGTACTGCAAGAAGGCCTAATCGATGTTATATATCCGCTGGTAAAAAGCGACCAATATCTGGTTGTGTTCAAATTGTTGGGCACATTTCGTATGGTGATCGATGGACAAGGTTAATATTTTCTTAAAATGAATAAATTCGTATATTTTTAACAAAATATTTTCCAGAAACGACCGCTTTAGATTTAATTGCGCGCAAAGAGTTCCTGGACCGATTGTTGTATTGGTGTTACAACTCGGATCATATAGGCGTTAGAGGCGAAGTGCCAAGACTTTTGGCATGGCTGATAAAAAATTGCCACACATCGAAACCGTACAAAAGCATCCTGTATGCTGATGACAGTATTAAATGTTTAATTGAAATGATATCATCGAATTATAATGTTATGCAAAATGAAGCATTGGTTTCGTTAAATCTGCTATGCACTGAAATAAATCGATGCGGTGGTAAAAATGATGATGAAAACAATAAATCAATTATTAAAAACTGTGATTATACAAACGATGATATCGTAAAATTGTATCAAGATTTTGTGAATGCAGAAGTTGGAAAGAATTTATATTTTGCTGTAAATAGATATGGTGAGAAAATGGACAAGCAAACAATTGATAGTTTGCTTACGTTTTTGGAGCATTTAATTAAAGAGAAATTAATTGTTGAACAATTAAGTAAGGCTGGAGTTGGGGGTGTGTTAGATAAATTGTTAGCAAACAACAATGTTTGTGGATTGGAACGGATTGAAGTGATTCGAAATGAAATTAATAAAACTTAATCAGTTTCGTTTTGATGCTTATTGTAATGGGCTTGAAAAAAGGCACCACATTTTGTAAAAAGTTCGAATTCACAAACATTTCCGTAATTATAATGTCCCATTTTGACCATTTTTTATGGACACTAATCTAGCCCAAAGCCAAAAGTATATAAATAGTTGCCTTTAATATTTTCTGGTGTTTTTTTTTTTATAAATCAGCACACATTTTTTAATCTTTTAGATGTGATGTAGGAAATATTTTTCAATTTAATTGTCTAATATTTTTATAGTATTAAAATGCTTAATAAGAATGAAAAAAGGAGCATTAGAACTATGAATTAAAATAGTACAAGCTATACTATAATAATATATTTTGTAAATAGAAAGACTGGATTTAACAGTAAACATATAAACAATTTCTGTTACCTTAATTATCGATTAAAAATTATTGTTTTAAACAATATGCTGTTTTAGGGAGGCGTCCTTATTCTAAAATTGTATGTATAATTATGAAAGTCGTATAATTTTTAGCTTTAAATTAGTTTATTAGATTTTTCGCTTATACATACATAATATATAAAAAAATAAAATATACAAATTTGAATTTTTAGATAAAAATCTAATACATTTTCCTATTGTTTCAAATGCATGCTTATGGACAAGTTTTTTAGTAATAAAATTCGAAATTTATAGATTTTTATTACATATCTCTATTATAGGAATACAAAATAATTACAATTTAAATTATAGTCAATTTATTTCACATAATAAAAAAAATTACACAATTTTCAATTGTCTTTTATTAGTTTTTTATAAACACATGATGTAACAACGTTACCCACTTTACCACCAAATTTAAACTGGGGTGTTGGAATAATACCAAATGGTTTAAAATAGGTTGAAAATTGATTATCTAATTCGTTTTGAGTCCAATTGCATGAAGTGATTATAAAATAGCCATCACTTTTTAAATGTTTACAGATCGATTCTATATATTTATTACGATTCACGGACGCATTTTCACTTAAACTAATTGCATCATAAGTGCCTTTATCGTGAATTACATCGTAATCATCATTTAGGCCTTCCAGAATATCGCAAGTCGAATAATTAACACTTATTTTATGTTTCTCCGCAATGGACTTTGCCAATTCGATTGCTTTTTGCGAATAATCCACACCGTGTAAATTTGTATAGCCTTCATTTGCTAATTCCAATAACAGCATACCATTTCCACATCCAATATCGACTATTTTTGCATTTTTTGCTATTGTAGCTTCGTTTTTCTGAATCCATTTTAAAATTCTTTCAACCGTATCTTCACCAAACCATACCTCGCCTGGGTCTCCGTGAGAGGAAAAGTTTTTTATTTCCGTTTCGTAACGTTTTTCCCAATAATCTAATGTGCCCAATTCGCACGCTTCCAGTTCTTCCATTTTTCAAAATAAGTTTTAAATTTGGAGCCAAAAATCAAAACTTGTTGCCAACCTGAATAAGTAAAGTCCCAACGTCATTTATTATTAGAGGTTATGTGCACCACTTTCAAATTAAAAACTATTTTGAAAATTAGTTAATTTATTAAATTTTTAACAATAAAATGGATGACATCAATATAGAAGAACTAGATTTATATGAATTATTAGAAGTTGAAGCAAACAGTTCAGTACCAGATGTAAGTGAAATATAATTTTTGTTGTTGGACCGTTTTTAATCGTTTTCAATTTCTTAAGATTAAAAAAGCATACAGAAAGAAAGCGTTACAATGCCATCCAGATAAAAATCCGGACGATCCAAATGCATCGAAGAAATTCCATCAATTGTCCAAAGTATTGGAAATATTAACAGACGAAGCGGCAAGAAAAGCGTACGATAAAGTATTAAAAGGTAGAAAAGAAGCAGAAATACGACATAAAGAGCTTGATAGTAAACGAAGAAAACTGAAAGAAGACTTGGAAGCAAGGGAAAAGTTAGCTGCAGGTGGACGAAATGCAGCCAAAGAAAAAGATAAATCGGCAGATCAGAAATTAAAAGTAAAACCAAATAGATGGACATAATTTTTAATACAAACGATTATGTTTTTATAGGAAGAGATCGAACGATTACGTAAAGAAGGTTCAAAACAAGTGGAAGAAGAAATTGAATTTGTTTTAAAGAAATTAAGAGAAGAGAAACTGCAGAGTGCTGACTGGGACAGTTCAAAATATCGAATAAAAATTAAATGGAGTGCAGATAAAAAAGATGCCACAAATGGGGGCTACACGCAAGAAATGTTACATCGTTTTTTATCTAAAGTACGAAAATATGTCGCCTGATTTAAAACGATATTAATTTTCTTATTTTCATTTTCAGTATGGGGATATTCAAGCATTAGTTATGTCTCCAAAAAAGAAAGGAAGTGCTTTAGTTGAATTCAAACAAAAAAGTGCAGCTGTAAGTAAATATGTGGAAGAAAACCGATCATTTTAACGTATTTTCGTGTGTTTAGGAAATGGCCATGTCTTTGGAGATCGGACTCACGTCGAATCCCTTAAAACTGGAATGGGTTGGTGGTCCACCGCCCAGCAGCACCCCGCAGGCAAGCTCTTTAGTAAAAGACTCCGATTTTGAAAGTGTAACATTAACAAGAATGCGTCAAGCAGAGGAACGTAAAAAACTAATTGAACAAATGATGGCCGAAGACGAAAATGGTACATAAATCTTGTTAAATATTCACTAAATTACGTTAAATAAACAATTTTTTTACTTACCGAAACGTTTTTAATGAAAAATGATGTGAAATAGGTTATGTTTTGTGTTCACTTGGATTGCTCCTTGTGTTCGGAACGCAATCTATCTTTGTCTAATTGCGCCTGTTAGACAATGATAGCGCTACTTCCGGTACAATCGAGCAGAAATTGGTTGTTGACCCGGCATTGATGTCAACTATTTCATAATTAAAAGGCTGTGTTATTATATTAATTTTTTTTTAAAAAATCCACTTAAAAAATTTTATTAAATACATTTATTTTAATAAATTTTAATGGCTGGAAATTTTTGGCAAAGTTCACATCAGTATGTATTTACAAATGGAATTGTTACAACACCACCCCAAAATCGAACATATTTTTAATAATTTTTCGTATTATTTTAGCCAACAATGGCTTTTAGACAAACAAGACTTAATCAGGGAACGACAACATGACTTATCACTTTTAACTGAAGAAGAATATCAGAAGATTTTTATATTTTTCGCAAGTGGTAACATTTGTTCCACTTAACGTTGAATAATTGTTTAAATAATCATTATTTTCAGTGATCCAAACGTTGGGGGAACAGTTGAAACTTAGACAACAAGTAATTGCCACTGCAACAGTATATTTTAAACGATTTTATGCTAGAAATTCCCTTAAATGTATAGATCCACTTCTTTTAGCCCCTACGTGCATATTTTTAGCGTCGAAAGTTGAAGAATTCGGTGTTATTTCCAATTCTAGACTGATAACTACTTGTCAAACAGTCAGTAAGTCGAAAAACAACATTAAATCTAAGCGGAAATGTAACAAACTATCATTTCAGTTAAAAATAAATTTTCATACGCTTATTCTCAAGAGTTTCCATACAGAACGAATCATATATTGGAGTGTGAATTTTATTTATTGGAAAATCTCGACTGCTGTTTAATCGTTTACCAACCATACAGACCGTTATTACAACTTGTCCAAGATATTGGCAATGAAGATCAACTGTTGACGCTGTCTTGGCGCATTGTGAACGATTCTCTACGTACTGATGTCTCATTACTGTATCCGCCATACCAAATAGCCATAGGATGTTTGCAAATTGCTTGTGTTATTCTCCAGAAGGACCATAAAGCGTGGTTTGCTGAACTAAATGTCGATATTGAACGCATACAAGAGATTGCTAGGTACATAATAAATTTATTTGAATTGTGGAAAACTTACGATGAAAAAAAGGAGATACAGGGTTTGTTGGCGAAAATGCCAAAACCGAAACCGGCGCCCCAAAGATAAGTTTTATTTTCTAATAGAAATTCTGTGAATGAACAGTATTACATGATTTATACGCTTAGAATTTAAATAAAAATACGTAACTACGAACTGTAATTAGTTGCCCACAATATTCATGTGTATTTTCAATTCAAATTTCTTCAGATAAAAATAAAACCAGTTCTTTTATTTACAAACAAAACAGTGTTTATTAATTGCTAATTATTTTTTTGTACATTCGTTTGTGGTAGTAAATTGTGTCGCCTCATGTTATTTATAACACCATCTAATGATGTTGTTTTCTTCTTTGCACTGCCTTTTAATGTGTCTTCGTTTTTATTGCGAATTTTTAGCTTTGGGGACGACATTTCGTCCATAAAATCGAAATCTGATTTGTGTTCAGATGTTCTGAAACAATATTATGATTACAAATTCATTTAAAGAGTACCTAAACAACAAATACTGTTTATTAGGGTCTTCTTCTTGAGACTGTTCGACAACATCTGGTGAGGGTGATTTATAACCGGGGCTTTTCCACTTAAACGGTGGTATTTCACCCTGATCTAATAAATCGTAAAGTCTTGTTATTTCTTCAGCCGGTGGTTCCCAATGATGTTGGACACTTTTTAATTCATCATCAGAACAGTCTATACACCAGTCTTCATCCATTTTTAATGAATTTAATAAAATAATTCGAAGAAATAATTAAAATTTAAATAATAACGTCTTAACCTTACTTTTTGTAATTTGTTTACCAACTCTGACGTCACATGAGCGCTTTATGTTAAAATTTAGGCAACAAACAATACGCTGAGAGACGAAAAAAGGCGGTTTTATTCAAATGATGTTTCGTGACTTTTATAGGGAAGTAAAATATCTTTATCTTTAGTATTCATATATCAAAGCATAAAAAAGATTTACAACAATTTTTAAATAGTACGAAGAACAATTTGTAAGTTAAACGTTTATTATATTTATTACTATAAAAGTTATTTTCTTAAAAATGTTTATTTAACAAATAACGTTGAAATTTCTTCTGCCAGCAGAAGCGCAATATTTCGAATTCATTTTTTAGATCGGAAACTTGTAGGCATAGCATATAGGCGAAATATTTAACTTCTAACAATAGAACAGTTTAATAAATCTTAAAATACTAATAATACTGATATAGGCCATGTCATGATGATATAATTTACATTTTACGATTAAGTTTAATATGTATAAATTAGCAAGATGATGTGAATATTAATAAATTGCATTTAACTACTAATTGTACTTATAAAATCATGACGTAATTCTCTTAATTCCGTACAAGTATCAGAATTTAATAACGGAATACTATCAGACGACCCTTGTCGCAACAATTCCACTGTTGCCGGTGAATTTTTCTCATGCAAATTCATTTTAACATCAATTATTTGTGATGTAGGCATTATTATAGACGGAAGAAACGATTTTGTATTGATAAATATATACCAATTCTACAAAAAAGCAGTTTAAGAATCAATTTATTTATCAAAACTAGTGGATTTACCAAAGTACAAGACGTAACTGCATAAATAATCGACATACTATTACTATGACTGACATTTTCCAATGCTAAAACTACGATAAACCACACAATATCGTAACCAGTTTGTACAATACATAATAATTTCAAACAAGTCTTCGATTCACGTAAACTAATCACTTCGTTTTCATCGTAATCGATTTTCCTCTCATTCAATAAATCGATTTCATGTCGTAATGCATTTAACGATTCAGCCGAACTGGTTAATTCTAATTTCGATAATTCCAAATTGATTTTACGTATACCATTTAGTGAATAAATTGTTGTTAGAATGATTAGTAAAGATACTGGCAGCATATAATTTAAAATCATGCCCTTTTGTACGGAAATAAAACAAAAACGTTTCGTTTCATAACTGTACGGCGTTATTAGATACGATATCTGAAAATGTGCATTAAGAATAATTGTAAAAATTAGAAAAATACGCACCAATGAGAAAATTAACGGCGTTCCATAAGCAATTATCGTGAAATATTTAATTCTAACAAAATTATTTGTGGAAAACCGTTTATTGATGTAATAACAATACAAAAACATCCATATGGCCGTTAATAAGTGCAAATAATGCAGAATTAGGGACATTATAAGACATTTTACGATGCTTTTAGTTGCCTAAAACCAACAACTGTCGTTTGTGTGCAATTTTACAAAGTTGTAAACTCACATAAACGCCCAACATAAACAACAAATTCGCCACACAAAACGAACACATTAAATGGAAAAATATTTGTCTCATATCGCGTTTGCCGTTCACGTTCTTCTTCAATAAAACACAACAAATTGTCAGTAATTGTGCAGCACAACTTAACACCGACCCAATTATGATAATTTCCGATCCATAACTGTTCGTATTACGATTATGCGAACCGTAATAGACGTACATAATGTTATCGATGAAATCATGATCACGTAAATCTGTATCGGCCAATGAATCGTCTGGCAAATCAACATTTGGTAAAACATCAATCGTGTATTTTGATTCAATACTCTCTGGATTTGGTAAAATTAACGAATCCGAATGAAATTCAATATTAAGTGTATTATTAACGACATCGTAATCGTAATTTAGATAATAATCTTCTTCTATTGTTCGTTTTGTGGAAGAATTTGATTTTGTAGTGATAATTCCTAAAAATTTTACGTTTTTATTATTTTATTTACAAATTATTGCATTGCTTACCGTTAAATAAAGTGAAAATCCAAATAAAATAAATGATTCCGTACATTTTTCTTGTTTACTTAAAATGGAACATTATTTTTAAAACATCCATTCGGATGCTGTGAATTTTCGATAGTTTTTCACTGGGAAGGAAACATTTGAAAGGCATCCATTCGGATGCTGGGAAATGGTGAAATGGTCCAAAGCGCACCCAGTTCTATTTTAATCAATAGAGCTGAAAGGGCGCGAGATAAATTGTCAAATCGGGCCATATGCAATCAATTAATTTCAACACCAAATAGGGGAAAATATTTTTATTAATTCCTTCGAAAATTTACACAAAATTGTTCAAGTCTCCTAGACTTTATTTATAAATTCTGTTGTAAAATAAATATATTATTCAAAATGAATTTTAAACAGCTATATTTTCCCCAAAAAAAGTGTATAAACCACAAAAAATTTGTTTTGTAAGTTGAAATAATTAAAAAAATATCCACAATTAAAAATATACTTTTTCCTAATTTGTAATTTAAAAATCTAATAATAAATTACTGCTTAAAATTCATATCGAAAATGTTATTACAAATTTGTCGTAAAAAAGAAAATTAAATTGTTGAAAATCCTATTTACAAAAATTTTGTAAAATATTACCGCAAAATTTTGAAAACAACATAAAATGATCAAAACTATTCTCTCTTAATTTTCATTATTCAACTACAATTTTATATATAAAAAATTAAAACTTGCAAATGCAAACGATTTTTCATTTATTTACAACACATACGCACTAAATACATTCATATCAAATAATAATAAAAAAAACGGAAATCATTTTAAACGTAACAAGAAAATTGCACAATTGCGATAATATTTCACATCATAATATTTATATATATAAAAAAAACAATGTAATAATGAATTTAACTGAATTTATTAAATACGTACGTGGACACGTTGAATTGGGGACCATAATATATATTTTTATTTAATTTTTTTTGGAAAACACAAACCTGTGTGCTTATTTCGTTTATCCATTGTGAATTTTGACCTAATAAACAAACTTCAAGCACTCTCCTAATTGTAAAATAGTCACTATTTTGATAGTAAAATACATTTCAAAATTATCTTTATAGCAAAACTATCAAAATAGCATAAATGAGCATTCAAACAGATCTTATCACCTTAGAAATAAATTGTTTGATAAAGAAAAGTAATAAGAAAATCATGCAAACTTACATTAAATTTGAATTTTACGTTGAATCGCACAAATTTATTCAGGAACATCAGGTACATACAGTTTCCTGTGTTGCCGATGTTGGATTATTTGTTGACGAACTTGCTGGTACGCCACTGTGTTTTCCACCATCTTCAATACTTAAACTAATATTACTATTTGAGTCATCATTATAATTCATTTGGGCCGAATTGGAACTATCATCGAACTGGAAATAAACCGAAAAACAACATACAAATACTGCCAATTTACCGCAACGATCCGCCATGTTTGATCTAATATTAGGCGCCAAATTTAAATTTTTTTCCTCAAACATGGCGAACCGTTGCGGTAGTTTTACTATTAAAATTTACATTTGGTCCTAATTCATCTGATATTCTTGTTTTCTTATTCGGCACATCAATTTCCACATTGCCAGTTTCACTAGATAAACGTTTCCTATTTTCCGTACCATTTGTCTGTAGTTTATTATTTGTAATACTTGTTCTTCGTTCCCTTTTCAATAAACTGGGTGCCAAATATTGTGACAATTGTTTCCGTTTCACGTGTCTCGCCTCCAATTTCATACCCACCTTCAATATATTTGTGTTTGTTGCATGTTTATTTATTGTTTCTGTGAATGCTTGTATATCTTTTGTTAAATCGACATTTAAATGTTCACGTTTATTAAATACAAGACCAATAAACCACATGGCACAATGTGTGTTTGGTTCTTTTTGTGATTCTAATTGGCAAAAACTTTCTGGATTTATGTGGGCCAATTTTATATATTGATTTCTTTCCAAATTACCTAAACGAACATAGAAAAACAGAGAAAAAACCGTACGATAGTGAAAATTGAATTTTTTGTGCAATACGAAAAATTTTTTATATATATTTTGTTT
The DNA here is from genome assembly GCA_004796505.1 of Oryzaephilus surinamensis. Lineage (NCBI taxonomy): Eukaryota > Metazoa > Arthropoda > Insecta > Coleoptera > Silvanidae > Oryzaephilus > Oryzaephilus surinamensis. The sequence continues at coordinate 1,112 of SSSI01003545.1, read as the reverse complement.
TAAAGAAAATTTTGTTTGCTTTATTACCGATTAACAAGCGCACTTTACTTTCCACTAAACCACACCACTCTAGATGATCGTCGGCCGTTTCGGCACTAACTAATAATACAATAAAATGTTTGTACTTTAGGAAAAATTGTGGCCGATCAAATAACTTATCCCACGTTTGACGATTTAACATGATTTCATCAGTTATATTAAGGCCCATCTTGAATTCATCCATCATTACCGAACGGGTCGATTGCGATACATTAAATGTGGAATTTTGTTGGGGGTAAGCGGGGGTTATTATCGGCATTAAATGGTATCGATCCTGGATATTCACCTAAACAGAAAAACAAATCACAAAAATTAGTTACTGTTTAAATTAACAAAAAAAAAAAATTAATTAAAAGAAATAAAATTACTTACAATAAAATTACCATCAATTTTTTTTTCTAAAACATGAAATATTTTTTTAATTAACTAGTTTTCCATTGACTTTCAATTTATTAATAAATCAATAATCTATTTTGGTTTTTTTTAAATGGAATAAATTAATTTCAAGTTTAGTTTTTGTTTAATTAATTTTACTTAAATTAATTAATAACTATACAGGATGTGCTAATTAATTAGCGACCTTGCTATTAATATAATTATTAACTCATTCTGTATAAAATGTTTCAATTTATATGTATGTCGTAGGCATAATGTAATTTTAGGCATTTTTATAAAATTCCTAGTAATTTTGTAAATAGCCGGCAAAACGCTGATAGAAGAATTTTGATCTCGTTATGACTATAGTAAATTAGGCAAATTGATAAAATGCCGGCAAAATGTGAGCAGAAGAATGCATATCTCGTTTTGACTGGATATTTCTAGGCATATAATAATTTGCCTGCAGAGATGTAGTCAAAACGTATTATGAACAAAAATAAATAATAAAACTAGGTGTATATACAGGGTGTTCCAGAATAACGTGGACATATTTTAAGGGGTTATTCCTGAGTACATTTTAAGAAAAAAAGTCCTATAAAATCTTGTCCAAAACCTCTTCGTTTTTGAGATACAGAGTGTTAAAGTTTTATGAAAAAATAAGGTTTTACTTAAATATTTCAGAAAATATTAGAGAT
>SSSI01003537.1:0-10741 GCA_004796505.1 Oryzaephilus surinamensis | reverse complement strand
GGAATATATAAATGTGAAATTTCCACGCTAGTTGGTTCGTACAATTTACAATGTTTATAATAATAGTATCCACATTACATAATAATTTGTAATAAGGCTTAATTTTGATTTTGAACTGAGGTAGATTTAAGTTTTTTTTGTTTTTCTAATATATATGATGGCGGTTGTAAAATTACACTCATTTTTTGCCGACAATATTGGTAAAAAAATTCCAATGGTGTTGTTTTACAACTTTTACGATTTATATATTATTATAGGAAAAAAAGTTCGAGTTTGTATGTGTATTGTGCACTGAATGTCTTATTTTTTGTATCTCTTCAGTATAATAGTTTAATAAAAATTGTAAACATGTACGTCGTTGGCAGTTTCCTTTATTTACCATAAAAATATGGATACCTAAATACTAGGATATGAAACGAGCAGTTTAAAAATGGGACCATCCATCAGATGTCGCACCTGTTCTAAGCCAGAAGTTTTAGGCGGGACTTTTAATTTTCTTTGTGTCAATTGGAGGAATATCACTGACATTAGTGAAAACGCTATGTTCACACCAATTCATGACACTTTGGAAATTTAATTTTTTTATTATTTGTCAGTATTAAATCTTTGAAAACGGTTTAAAAATCCCATAAAAATTCATTGAAGCAAGAATTTAATATATTTTGTAAATTGAATGCGTTTTAAACGACAAGACTTTTCTGGCTTAGAACACATTCGCCACCTAGTGGCCATTTTAAATGTGGTCCCACTTTTAAAGCGATAAAACGCCTTCGCTTCATATCCTAGTATTTAGGTATCCATACATAAAAACTACAACATTTTCATTCATCAACCGGTCTAGTCAAATCGATGGCAAATTGTCCATCATCGGTTCGGCCACGTAAACCGAAAAGAAAGCGCGATGGCTTCGGCACATTGGAATAATTATCGGTTTTCGTTTGGCTTGCCTTTTCTTTCGCCTCGTACGTTTGTACACGAATTGGACATTTGTAGAAGATTTTATATGTTTGTGTTGAAACTGTTTTACATCTCGACAAATCAGCCTGTACAAAAACATGTTAAATTACGGAATTGTTTGTTATTTTCGTTATAATACAAGTTTTAAAGCTTCACGTTTCAAATCCCAAATATTCCATTTGTATTCGGGAATAATTCTTGTTGGAATTGGATGTGTTTCAGTTTGGACACAACTATCGTTTGTACATTTTACGTCTTTTGGTTTTTCAGCTAAACTAAAATAACATGTTTATATGAAACACCCTGTATAAACCGTATTTCATACTTTAATATGTCTCTGACTTCCATTAGGAGCTGTTTAGCTTGAAGGAAATTGATTAAATGCGGTTTTTCACGTAACAAACTCAAAACTGTGTTTATATGATTTTTTGGATCTTGCAAAAATTGCTGGGCCGCTTCCAATGTACTAAAAACATAGTTTTTGTTCTTGTAATGACATATTCCTAAATTTGGATTGCCTGGAATTAGTCCACCATCGGTTTGAAGCAGTTTCTCACTGCAAAAACCTAAAAACTGGAAAATATTCTATAAAATTTCCAATACTTTATAAAAGAAAGTACTTGGAACTGGTATTTTTCAATTTTGTTATCACCATCTAAATTGATTATCGCTATATCGGGATTATCGGACTTGAAAAATTCTTCAGATGTCTTCAATAGACGTTCAGCATCTGTTAATGGTTCTTCATTGCCAATTATTGCATCAACGATCGTATTTGGATAATTTAATTCAGATACTTGATTAGATATATATTGTAGTGATTCATTTAAGTGTTTGGCACATACGATTTTATTTTGTAAATTGCGCCATGAATCGAAAATGACGATAAAATGCGGCTGTAACGGACACAATATAATAATTTTCTTAAAAGAAACCAGTTCTTACAAAAACTATTGATGCTGGTATTGCAATTCGCATATAAACGGTTTCGTGCAATTTTTTCAATTTTTCATTCAAGCTCATTAGAATGTCATCCACAGTTTGTGTTTCATTTTCAATTTCAGTAATAAATTTTCGTATTAACAGTTCGTATTGTCTGTATAGAACTAGTAAATTTATGAGGTATTTAATGTCTTTTTGTTTAATTCGAAAATTAGTTGGTGAATTATGAAAATGGTCAATGGCGGTTGTTAAAGCATTAATTTTTTCCATTGCTGATAACAGCAATGTGTGCGAATGTTGGAAAATGTTATCAAGGGTCAGTTTTAATAGATCGGGCACTAAAAATTTGTGTTACACTATTTTGTTTAAATAAATACTAAGTGTAATTGGGTTTTTACAATCTTCAATTCCATGTCCGCCTTTTCCGCAATCTCTGTTAAACAATCTAACACCAGCTACAAGATCTACGAATTCGTCCAACTGTGCTTCTTTGACATTTTTCGGTTGTTTAATAAACTCGTCAATTTCATTCGGAAACAAAATACTTTTCAAAGCCGTTAAAGCCTCATTATAAACGTATTCAAGTACAGGATTACCGAGACCCGAGGCCAAAACGCAGTAACACGTAATTTTTTTATAAAAATTGTCCATTTTTCCTTTGGACATTGTGTCGATTTTCAATATATTTTGTTTTAATGGTAAAAGTTTGTCAAGTAATTGTTTACGATAGTTTCGTACAATATCTTCACGAGTTTCAAAATAATTTAAAAAACTTTCTTGTATCTTTAATGTAATCATTTCTGCAGACTCTTGTTGGCGTAATCGTTTTACAACATGCTGTATAAAAATTTGTATGTATTCGCGGTTTGTTGGACTGTTGATGTTTATTTGCCAAACTGGATTTAATAACAACAAATTCACCTGTTCAAAGTGCAACATTAAAATTTGTAACGTCGTATATTCGGACTTACATAGTATAATAGAAATTTATTCGAAATTGTAACATTGGCGGTATTCAGTTCTCGTTGAATCTCTTTTAAAATGTTTCTTATGTAGTCTGTATCAATTTTCTCCATTTTTTTCAAAAAACGAAAAACGTTTGATCGATAGAAACAAAATTTGAATTGACACAATCTGTCGGTAAATTGGATTTCTTTCCGCTTTCAAACTCTAACTCACTCTTTGACGTACAGATGTCAGCACGGTTGTCGTTGAGGATTCGTTTGCGGTCCTTTGTTGGAACAGGGACAACAAACACATATATTCATAATATAGCAGTTTAGTGTGAGTGTGTAACTGGCTTGAGTTGATGTTTATGGCAAGAGTGGCTCTTTTTTGACGACAAAACCTGGTGCAGTATGTTAAATTTTATAATTCTTCAGTGAGAATATGGCGGATATAGTATACTGTGTTTATCTAGTGTTAATATTCTTAGTGAATCATGTTATCAATGAGGATATAAAGATATTTGAAAAATGTAAGTCTATTCAATGGTTTTTTTTATTCAAATTCAACCTCCACTGTACAATATTATTGTTTTGCTTTTAATAAGATTTATTGTTGTACCGTTATCTATTTCAAAACAATTTTTCTAAATAAATACCATTTTTGAAATAATGAACGCATTTTAATGCTTAAATTTTATGCACAGTTTATTGTTCCATTTACCTGTTTTTAAAACATGTTGCACGCGTAATTGATTTTTTCGTGCTCGTATGAATTTTACAATAATTAAACGTTAATTAACATTTAAAATATATAACATTGCATATTACATAAATATTTGCGCTATATTCGCTTTTAAAAACAAATATTTGGCGCCATTATTTTGTTTTTCGAAAAAAAAAAACGGCGCGCTGCATGCATTAACAAATTTTTTTTATTTATTTTACGTAAACTGTTTTAAAACAGTCACATATGGGCCCTTGTTTAAATATTTATAATACAACACGTGTCGTGTATTAGCCCCCTTAAACTGAGGGTGTATGTCACCCTTTATATGGATAGAAAATACAAAAGAAGCCCAAACAATAGTGGTCATTATTCATGCAAGTTTTTTATTTTTGTTTACTGAAGCTGTATGATAATAAAATATTAAAACATATCATTTTATGGCTATTTTTATGCACGGCACACGTTTATATTGCATTCAACACAAAAACAACATCTGAAAACTGTTTTCTTTACAAGACAGATGGGTTTGTTCCTCCCTTATGAAGAGACACTGACGTCTTAAAAACCGGATACTGTGCTAAAGCGTCTTTTATATGGAAGCGGCTGTTGCATTTAGAATTTCTTAATCTATCAGTTAGAAATAAAATTTTGTATAATAATACGTGTTCAATTGGAGAATGATTCAAAAATCGTTTATGAAAATATGCTTGAATTCACGTGAGTCATACGAATTTATTGAGCTTTCGAGGATTTCATGAACACGGCAATTCCATTGAATTTATTGATGGAATTATATAAAATTTGCCTTAGGCAATGTGTCATCAATGGTTTTCTGGTTGGTTAAAATAAAAAAATCGCAATTACATAAAATGTAATGATAAATAAAATTAAATCGAACAAAACGAAGACAAATTCTGAATTATTATGCAGTTGGTGGCTTTCTTTTTCTTACAAAACAATCCCGAACGGATGTAATTATAATTTTCACATAATCTAATCATTGTAAAAACAATAGAAATTGTCAATATGAATGTATATTATAAAATAAGTTCATCAAAACGCATGTAATAGTGAAGGTTATTCGTAACAACATTATAATTTTTCCCACACCGAATAATATTATGGTGTTAAATATCATTTTTCGTCGGGAAATGCATCATTTATGAACAAATACATGCAAATTTGCAAATGACTCATCTTTTGGCACGGTACTTGCTAATTAGTAGTACTCATATTGAATCCGTAAAGTGGCGAAAAAAACGGAAGTTAATTCAATTGAACTTCAGTTTTTAATGTTGGCATTGAAGGTTACTCAACATTATATTGCAATAACAAATATTTATTGTTTAAATTTTTACACCAGCAAATTTGTATTATAAACAAGAACTATTTTTATGAGCCACCAATTAGGATTCTATTATGTTTAATAAAGTTCCAGTTGGCGCCTCATGTATTTTGCACAAAATACACTGTTTATTATCTCGATTATGTTTACTTATATATAAATAACTAACCGTAAGTGTTGGAAATAATAACGGTTTTCTTAGTCAATCAATGAAATCTGTTACATATGTTTGGAAAGAAATTGGTGCAGAAGAAAGATGCAGTAACATGAGAGAAACCATATATTTTTTGATTCTCTTATGTAACAAAAGAAGTTTTGTGTGTTGTTATGTTATAGATATTGGATATTGTTGAAGTGGAACACTTGTTTTTTCCCTAAAAGCCTATTAAAAAGATATGAAGACAAAATCCTTAATAAGAATGTTATTGTTTATATGTTTCTAATAAAATGTAAAAATTTCCACGTCAAGGTAAAAATGGTTGGGTGTCATTTTGTGTGTGGGCAAAACAGCTGCTCTTTAGAAGAGCACCTTTCTTATTAATATTTAAACTTCCAGGTAGACAAACTTGAAAAGAAACCATCTGCAATGATTTATAAATATACGAAAGTTAGTGATAGTTTCTAGTTACTAGAATTGTTCGAATCGTTGATACAAAAATAAATTTCAAATCATCTTCCAACAAAATAAAACACAATTTTCATTTAGTTGTACATTTTTTCTATATAAATCCAGTACAGGAAATGCCGAGTTGAATACAAATCGGTTTAGTTTTTTTATATAAATAGCACAACTGAATTTTCATTTTTCTTTTTCTAATAGTTTCTCCAGAGATGAAAATTTTAGATTAGATTTTATTTTTGGCGTCTGAAGGGATTATTGAATACAGTTGTGTGGATTTTTACAGAAATCTGGATAGACTCTTCAAATTTATTTCGTACACATTTTGACATATTTAGGTTGCGAAAATATTTTATTAGAATTTTCTATTCACATTTTTACAATCGATTGATAAAACAGATTTCTTGTGTGGTTAAAATTTTGTGGTTTACAAAAAAATAATTTCATGTATAAAATATCGCGGTTTTCTTTATACAACGATACATTTTATCCTTTACAGAATTATTCCAACTAAAACTAATAATTATATTTTAAACGATACTAATCTAATAAAGTAACTTATTAAATATAGTAAATTGTAATTAATCTTTACCGGATATTGCTTAATAAAATGAGTCACTGAACGAGTGTTACATGATCTATTTGTATTTTACAACTTGGAACTGTATTTCCAGGTTCCAAATAATGTAACTTGGGTTTTTATTGCCACAGTTATATGCAGTTGAGTTTAATTAATAAAGTTAATGCACTTAGCTTAGGTACCAATTGCACTTTCGTAATTAAAGGGTCCTTAATTGGCCTTTAACCCATTTCGAATGTTGTGTTCCTAATATACAATTGTTTCTATTAAATACATAATGTAGGGAAAGTATTAGTACGATTGGAAGTTGTTGAAAACTGAAAATATAAAATCAAAACAGTAATTATCAAAATTGAGTCATAAGTTTTGTTTGCGAAAGCAAGTCTTTAAACTTTGTTGTCTACTTTGATACTTTGAGTCATAATTAAGTGAATAAATTAAATAATTCATGTGTTATAATTAAAATTTAAATGTTAGATTGTATTTTTATTCCTGTTTTTACTTTGTTGTAGTAAAACAGATCCGTATTCTCATTGATACAATTTCTATATTAATTCGATTTTCACACTGTCGCGATATAAAAAGGAAATTCTATTATTTTTTATTATGAAATCTAGGTAGATATAAATCTTGTTGATGTTAAGTAATTTCTTAATATCAATTTTATATTTACAGCCTCTCATCTGCATCATTTTTCCAAATTTGGTCTGATAAAAACTTTCTTTTACAAATTTCTTGTGGGTTTTCATTGCAGACAATAATAGCTTTTTTTCCAATTTCAACACTCGAATAAACTTTAGAATAAAAGCTTGTTTTCAAATAAAATATGAAACTAAAAATAAACTTGTAACCATTTTTGATTGATGCAATCACTTAATACAGAAAATTACTTTTACTTTCCTTACAAAAAAAAAAGAAAAACAATCATTCATTGCCACAAATATAATTCTTACATTGAAAAAATGGAATTAAAAGATTTGTTCATTTCAATTTATTTGATATGAAATTACATCATTTTCGTTATTGTGAAAGGCAAATAAAAATCGGGCTAATTTTGCTAAAATTTCTAAATTTTATCCCACTGGCCAATTAAACTGGTTAATAACGAAAATCCGACTATCCCATGTGTATTTTGAACACATTATAAAATGATTAGAGTGCAGAATGAAATCATCATTAACCATTTAATGTGTGTTCAAATTGGCCAATCAAAATCCATGTAACTTTACACTGCTTTTACATTATTTTTTTACCACTTCAGGCATGTTTGTGTAAATGAACCGTAATTTAAAAACACAATTCAAGAGCACTTTGCCGAATTTGTACATTTTGAATATTTGGAGCTCTGCAGGTGAAACACCACAGCAAAGTGTTTACATTTGAGAAAATTCGAGCTTGAATTGTGCTCTTAATCAACCTTAAACGACCTTTTCTATTTAAAATACCACGTGATGACCAACCAACTCGGACACAGTGGACAATTCATTACAATTACCAACACTGTCATGACAAAACCCAAAACGCCTCCCCAATTTTGTTTCATGGGCTGTAAAAGGATGTGTAATTTATTTTGCAGAAATTATTCTTTATACGAAAAGCTAAATAAAATAATTGCATCAACAATTTTATCGTCCTCAAAAAAAAATGGGGACGGATGATGACAAATCTTTTCGTCGTATCCGTTCAGCAACCGAAAATTCAACTAATTTGGGATGTGCTGGATATTATTCTTCCGTTTGTCCCTCATCCATGCGCGACCATTGTGTACCATGAAATTGGTAGACGATTTAAAAATAAAACGGCAACTTTGCAGGGATTATTTTTGAAATCGTTTTATTGTTGTGGCGTTAATTTTCTATTTTAAAAAGTACTCGTACATTTCGTATTGTTTTGGAATACGTTGAAAATTGTTATTTCAGGCACAAAACAATTATTTCTCTGTGGAATAGACTGTCGACGACCCCGGCAGCAAAATAAACACAATGTCTGTAATAATTATCGTCTGTAACACGGATTTACTTTATAATCTATTGGTTTATTTGCTAAACTAGGTATTTCCAATCGATATACTTTTATACATATTTGACTCTATTAAAACTAGACAAGTGTTATTACTTGTAAAAATTAACTGCTCATAAAATCTAATATATTCTGTGAATGTAAATTCACTTAGGAGGTCTTCTGCGAACTATAACAATAATTGATTTTTTTACACCAAGTAATAAAATTCGATTTACGGCAAAAGAGCAATTCCTATATAATAGTATGCTTGAAGTTTTGTTAGAATAAAATGGTAGACTTAAAGTTGTTTGGACGTAGTCCAACAATTTTAATAGTATTTTTATTCTTTATGTTTTTTTCTGATTATTTTTAATAAACAGATAAAGTACAACTGCAAATTGCTCTTCACGCAACTTGCAAAAACAAACAATTCTGAAATATTTTGTTTGAATGAACCCTCTTTTTAAAAATATATTGGTTAAATTATAATTAATGTGCTTTTATACTAATTAATTTGCAACAACACGCTTTTCCTCCATTGGCAATAAATTCTGCTAACCAAAACAATTATTTGTTCCCAAATAAGGTCCAAATTTGTCATCGTATATATGCAAATGTGCAAAACAAAACTTTCTAAGTTTTTGACCTTCATTTATAAATATATTTTATGTTAATTAATCTGAAGTATAATTCTGCAGTAAAATATAATTCAATTCAATCTATATTGAATAATATAAGCAAATATTCACTACTGACCTTCATAATTTTTGTGAAAAACGTAAACTATATTGGTCAATGAGAAAATATAATAAGTAGATTAAACGGATTAGACTCGTTTAAACGTGAAACTGATTTAATTACAATTAATAATTATTTAGAACTTACACAATTCTACATCTAGTTAAGCATTTGTGATAAAAATATGAAAGTTTGTTTTGCAACTGAATTGTAAAGGCAAAACTATCTTGTCAAATATAATTACAAACTTTTTACATCCTTTTAATTATGATTTTGTGTAGAGAAAGAAAAAATTCAATTCCGCTCTTGTTTCATGGTCATCAACTACAAAAAAATGTCTTTTCACCGATAAGAAGTTAATTAGCTCTCCAATTAATACGTGTTAAAGTTGTTAAAATTAGGCTATATTTATAGTTTTTCTATGTATTTCGTAATGTTTTCTTATCTACTTTCTACAACCATCAATGTTGTACAAATAAATAGATAAATATTTAGTTTATAGATAATTAAATGTGAATTTTAGGTAAAATATTAAAATCTGTCAATTTTCCATCAAACAATCCTCTTTCCCGTAAAATATTTTCATCATAATTTGTAAATATTTACGCAAAACTTTGTCTGCTTTCTTTACGACTTCCTTTCAGAAATTTATTTTTTCAATATGTGCTTTTTCAGATAATGCAAAATGCAATTTACCAGAAATGTTTATTTTACTGGATTGCTAAACAGCTTTAGCTCTTTAAATAGAACTCAAGCCACATCCAAAATGCAATGGAATTAATTTCAAATATGTACATAATTTTAGTTAATTAAACACCATATACATTTGTTTCGTTAATTCTTGTAGAATAATTTTTTACGTGTTTTGTTACAGCTGAACTACATCCTGCCATAACAGACTTTAGTCGTCATACACTTGTGAAACCAAGAATATATCATGGACGTGAAAAAAGACAAATATCATCGACCAAAAATAAGGAGGTGAATACATACGAACAATTTACGATTATCTCTCTAAATTTAGATTACACTCTCAATAAAGATTAGTGTATATAAGACCGATAAAATGTTTACAATTGGACCAATGTAGACCATGTCTATATTTATTTAAACCATTACAAATAAAATCCATGTTAAATAGTTTATTATTGGCCATTTACATTGAATTCACGTGTTTGCAATTGCATCGATATCGTGAAAGAAAAATTCATGTAGAAAGAATCGACTGTGTGGAATTTAATTTGTCAGACACATTTATCTACAAATGTTTCTTTTGGATTTACATATACAGGGTGTTCCAGAATAACGTGGACATATTTTAAGAGGTTATTCTTGAGTACATTTTAAGAAAAAAAGTCCTATAAAATCTTGTCCAACATTTCTTCGTTTTTGAGATACAGGCTGTTAAAGTTTTATGAAAAAATAGGGTTTTACTTAAATATTTTTGGAAATATTAGAGATATGCCTGCTAATATACTGTATAAAAAAATCTTATTTAATAGGAAATTTAATAAGGAAACTTTTGTGTCTCTTGAAATTTTTCGTTTAAATGAGTCGTTTTTAAAAAAAATGTGAAAAACTTAACACGTGTTATCAGTAAATCAAATTTCAAAAAACTGGTAATTATTTTGTCGATTTATTGATGACATGTATTAAGTTTTTCGCATTTTTTTAAAAACGACTAATTTAAACGAAAAATTTCAAGAGACACAAAAGTTTCCTTATTAAATTTTCTATTAAATAAGATTTTTTAAACAGTATATTAACATGCAAAATAAAAAGTTCCCGGGGTGTGATTTCACCCCCACCAATAAAAAATATAGTTGGGGGCGGCCGTTTTCGTTCAAATTTGGTACAAATGTGTGCCTTAATAAATAAAACTCTT
>SSSI01003527.1:0-15793 GCA_004796505.1 Oryzaephilus surinamensis | reverse complement strand
CATAAATGTATACAATCCAAAATAATTGTATCCTTTATTTTTTGCCTGTTTGTAAATAGCTGTTATTTGTTCGCTGGTCGACGTCTTCGCCACAAATGGACTTTGAATGTTACCTTGGATGAGTGAAGGTCGAAAACTTGGTATTCTTTGTCTGTCCCAAAAATGCGATCTTCGTTTTAGAATTGCAATAAAAATTACAACTAGACTTATACCCAATGCTAACCAATCCGGAAAACCGAATATTGACATCATAACTAACTGTATTAATTATGCTACTGGCTGTATTATTTCACTTGAATACAATGTTTTTATTGATGCAATTGCTGTATTCGGTCAGTACTAAACTGTTTGTGAGTCATTAACAGATAAATGAACTTCAGTTCCTGTGTGCGTAACTAGCTAACAAGAAAACACAGAACACTGTTATGCAACTTGTTTTGTACCAACAGCAACTCTAATCCTCTAAAGTTAAATAAATATTTAAAATATAATAATATATTCTAATAAACATATTATAATGAGTTATGTTTTTTTGTTATTTTCAGATGAAAACAATGAATTTCATTTCTGAGTAAATCTTTAAATAAATTTTTATCAATTGCCATGATTACATTGAAAATGATTGTTGTTTTTGAAACGCGCTGTATAAAACTACTTAATACGTAGGGTAGGATTATAATTTATAACTACGTAGTTAATTGCAATCAAATGACGAGAATGATTCCACAAAAATTTCAATCAAACATTCATCAGCCAAATCTTTTTACCACGAAAAACTTTTTTAGAAACAGTTTTAGATTTCATTTTGTCATTGTTTTCTTGAAAAATGTTCACATGATCAAAAACAAATCGATATTTTTCTTATATTTTATCACTAGACATGTTTCAATTATTGAAAGCACTTATATTATATTATATTTATAGGAGTATTATATTTAAATTTAAAAAATCGCAAATTTTATCATGTTTTTTTTTAATAACAAAATTTATTTAATGATAAAACGAAAAAAATAACACAATATTCATGATAGTTATAATTGTTCTACATCCAGCCACATGCCACCAGTTGCAGACAAAACAAACGATTCAGGTGTCATCACCAACGGTTCTTGTGTCTTTGCGTTAACAGAAAATTTGAAATTTTTCAACAAATTTATCAAGCCAACTTTAGTTTGCATCATTCCAAATCTCAATCCTGTAATCAATGAGTGAAAAGTCAAATTAATTAATTTAAGTATTACAATTAATATCGTACCAATGCAAATTCTTGGCCCTTCACCAAACGGCATATACGCCATATCTGGAATACGTTTTTTATTTTCAGGTGAAAATCTGTCCGGATCAAAAACTGACGGATTTGGGTAATATTCTTCGTCATGATGAATTGCCTTAATGTGAATTGTGACTTTATCACCTTTTTTAATGGTCAAATTTTCATCAGGCACTTTATAGTCTTTAACACATTCTCGATTTATTAGTGGAACTGGAGGATATTTTCTTAAAGTTTCTAAATAAAAAATTGTAAAACAAACTTTTCCTACATAAAATAACTATTTACGTACCTTCAATAACCTGATGCAAATATTTCATCTCCATAATACTATCATAGCTGATCTGACCATCATGTTTTTCCAACGTTTCATTGATTTCCTGCCTCACCTTGTCTTGAATTTGGTGATTGCTTGCCAATTCGTACAATGCAAATGTCATTGTGGTGGAAGATGTTTCAAATCCGGCAAGGAAAAATATAAAACATTGTGCCGCAACAACGTCCAACGTGAACGTAGGATCCTCTTTTTGCATTTCAATCATCAATTGCATGAAATCGTTACGTAAGTAATTGTTTTTCTTTCTATAGTTGATGGTATCGTCAACAACTTTTATAAAAAAGTCAGAAACATCTTTTTGTACTTGTCGTACACCCAACAAACGGCCCACAGTTGGAAAAGTGAAACCGATTATACTTGATACACGACGTGAAAATGAGAAGTCCTCAAAAAATTTTCTACCATATTGACGAAACAAAGAATCTGGATCGTTGGATGTGTTACTTTCCAAACCAAAAGCACAAGAACAAATAATGTCGGTAGAATAACATCCCAAAATATTTTTTATATCTACTGGTCCACCATTTTTCATGCTATTAGTGACTGTGTTTGTTAAAATTGTGCCACAATTTGCCACAACTTGAAACATTTGTCTCATTTTACCAGCTGTAAATGTAGGTGTCATTTTAACACGTAAATTTTTCCACTTCTGACCTCCAATGGCAAATAAATGCACACCCAATGGATCGTCTTTTTCATTGTAATAAAAACCACGATCGACAAAATGTTGAAAATCTTTTACTAAAATATTTTTTAACATTTTCGAATCGATTATCAACAATTCCGGTTTTAATAGTAATGAATATAAACCGAAATAATGATGTCCTGTCTGTTTGGCTTTTTTATATATATTACCAAATTGTTCTGGTACATGTATTTCTGGTTTAAATGGTTTCTCAATGTTACCACCCACATATGAAACTATTGGAAAACTTTCCACATTCTTTCTTTTCCAATAACCTGATCTCCATTTTAATATAGCCCAAATTACGCCAGCACTGGTTAAAATTATTGTCAACCAATTTGGAAGACCAATATAAGATCCAAGTGGTAATAAAAGTAATAGCAGCACCATTTTTTTTTTCGTTTTAATGACTTTTTTATTTTATTTAATAATTGGATTTTATGTAGTAGCACTAGTAGCAGTAAATATATAGAAATTTTATTATTTGATAAGTAATCACTATCACGAACTCACAAACTGGATTGTTTCATGTGGTTGATGTTTGTTGTCAAATGAATAAATCCATGAATCATGGTAGAGAAGCGCTGTCTCGCTGTCTCATTTTTATTTGAGAATAAATCGACAAATGAGTCGACAAAAAAAAATGTGAATACTAAAACTCAAAATAATTTTTTAAAAAGCTGAATTTTACCCAAAAATATCTAAGGTGTATTCGCGTCTATTTGAAAGTTTTTCAAATTTTCTTTTTATTATAATTTTCTTACAAATTGTTGAATTGATTTGAAATTTTGTAAAATATATTCTATAAATCAGATGGACATGTGTATCAACTTTCAGAACGATTTAACAATTTGTACGAAAGTTATAATAAAAACAAAATTTTAAATGCTTTCAGATCGACGCGAATAGACCAATAACGGATTATTTTGAAGCGGTCGGGGTCCCATTTCTCCCATCATGATCGCTTTTTGGTTGTTTTCCGAGCGAATAAGGTATAATAAATTGTAAGTAAACCATTTACTATACGTACTAATTAACAGTTCTTTCTAATTTAATTAAATGCACCGTTTTTGTTATAAAAAACTTGATTAAAAGTTCAAAAAAAGCTTTAATAAATATTTAAGTACACATAAAGTTTGTTAATTACCTAAATCATGTAATCTGCATATATGTATGTAGGGGGATTTAATTGAAGATAAAAAAAACGTGGAAATCGATTAAATAGCAGCAATTTACCAATTTATTATCCACAAAAGAAATCCCAAATGAATATTGGTCGAGAGTCTATAATTAGAAAAATAAACAAGCATGTATTATTACCTATACATATTATAGCCTGAAAAATATTTAAAAAAGTAACTTTGAAAATATTAAATCCACTGTGTTCACTTAATAACAACAATTAAACAAACATCATTTTATAGAAAGTTTCACGAATCTGGCAGGCAGAGGATGATGTTATGAAATAAATTCGTAGTAAATTAAGTTTCTAGATTATATGGGGAGATAAGCGATTATATTAAACTTTTCCTGAAAATATTAAATAACGCTCTTAAATTTAAATTGACTATTCCTTCTTTGGAAAATTTATAATTGAGCATATAAACGATACCATACTTCCAAAAGAAAATCATTTACGATACAAGTTTTTATATATATAAGCTACTATATATACTTTAATCGTCTTCAGCTGAAAGTTTCAACAAAAGCTAATAAATAGAAATGACATCAATCAAAGCGTAAATCAAAAATAAATTATTCTATTGAAATATCCACCTTTTAATAATTTTGTAAAGCAATTATAGAAATCTATAAAATTGCTAGGTTATTTTAGCTATGTAAATACGACTTCTATTGAAAAACACATACTGTTTGCACACATGTTACATACCTAATAAGTAATAAGAAAACCATTTTGTCAAAAAAAAGAATGACGACTGATGAAATATCTTATAAGTATGTACTATGCATATTTCTCGGCATATTTGAACGGATTTAAAATGTTTGTAAGATATAAATGTGTTGCTATTTAATCTGCTCGTCTTCACCTGAAGTCTCAGGTAAACAGGTAAAGCTATAGATTTGAAATCAAATTTATATATGAATCAAGGTTTAAATTAAAAATAATCCATTATTGTACGGTAAAATTTACCTTCAAATAATTTTGAATACCTAATAGAAATCTATAAAATTACTAAGTAATTTTAGCTGTGTGAATACGACTTCTATTGAAAACACAAACTGTATACATAATAAGAAAACCATTTTATTAAAAAAAAAATATTGATGAAATATCTTAGAAATATCTATGCATATTTGAATGGATTTAAAATGTTTGTAAGGTGTAAATGTGTGTCAAATATTGGGGTGTATTTGGGGACTAAAATCGGGATATGTACATCATCAATCAAATGCCGACGTATATGGATCTTATGTCTAAACGGTTTCAGGCCACAAATGACTTGCTTATGTATACTGTTTGGCCTTGTGTTATTGTATAGGTACTAACTTTTCCCTAGTGTATTTATTCGTACAACGAGCCCCATTTACAAGACCACAATATGGTCTTGTAATAAATATAGATAGCTGGAAATGGGTGGGTAATTAATTATTCTCTGTGTACACTTTGATGTACAATAGCTGAGTTTTTTTTACAACGAATTATCTGAAAAAATGGTAAAGAAAGTCTGAAATATATAAAACTCGGTCAGGTTTTTCTTCTTTTTATAAAGTGCAACTCCATAAGTATAATATTTTTAAACAAATTTATAATAATAAAAAATGAATATTCAAGAATTCATTTATATAAATATTTGTTGTACGGTTATATGCATATATATTTTCGTATTCTGTGTATAGTATGTTGGTACATTGAAATTTCCATAATTTGACTGCTTGTATAATAAGAGCATCCACCATGGATATTAATTATTCATAATAAAAGTACGCCATCTACTACTCTATATAGAAGTGGAAATATTTTATGAGTTACTCAGCGAGTTTATAATTAAAATTAAAACTAATATAAGTGAAAAGTTGAGAAAACAGATCGTCGTGCTTTGAAACTAAGAAGGTTTTTTTTTTCGTAAAAAACCCACACTATACAATAAATTAAATATTTAAAATAAACATTTACGGTTCGTACTGTTTAGTACTAAATTAATCTGCTATAACGAGAGTTTTAATTATGGCGACTGCGCCAGTTTCATATAATGAGAAATTCAAATAATTTTTTTATTTTTAAAAACAAACATGTTTTATATTAAAATGTTTCATAAAAAATCCAATTTAGTAAATAATTACGCTTTAGTCATAAATTCCACTACGTGTAATAAACTAAAAATTAGTTTTTTCGGGAATAGTTTTAATTTTGGTGAATGCGCCAATAAAATTTTTGTTAAATTACATTCGCCAACAGAAAAATATGGGGAAATTGTTCTTTGGGGAGAAAATCAAATACAATGTAATAACATCAGGTACATGCTACTAAGTCCTACGGGTTAGATTATACCAACAAGCCTTTAATCTGACTTCTAGCAAACAATATCAACACACAAAACCAATGTGCAATACTTGAAATTCAAATTACCTTCTCCTTTGGTGCACACTTGCTGTGTATTTGTTGTCTCAAAGACGGGATATCCTATATATACGTATATATACTTATAAAATGGCACAACCGATACCACTGCTGGAACACATTGTATACCAAATTTTAGTTTAATTAAATTCTATACAAACAAAATGCACTATTATTAGTTTGTTTGACCAAAATAAGTTTATAAAGGAAATTGAACGATGTTGTAATAATGGATTAAATTGTAAAACTTTCATAACTTACATTTTATATATTTGTAGTTGTTTGATGAAATCATTATTTAATTTTCATTAATATTTTTGCATATTATACCTACAATATTTAATTCAAAATGATCCTATATGTTGTCATTTTCAATAAAAGTCACATTTACACAGCTAAAACAGCCTATTAGTAATTATTTTTACAGATTTCTTTTCTCAGACAACTACAAAATGTATCGATTAAACAAACTCAATATTTTTTCCTAAGACTTCAACCTCGTATTAATTTAAAAATAGTCGTCAGTTGAAAATTACACGCTATAAACAATTTAATTGTGCCTATTAAAGCGAGCCCACCCACGGGAATATATTGTGAAAAGTAAAATTAATGCATACCCATTATTATTCCTATTCACTTCAAATTACAACAGTTTACAGGCTATAAAATTTTCAGTAATTATATGGTTCTCCACAGAGTGAATAGTATCGTATTTAATCAGCAACGAAGGGTTCTGGGCGTTGTTGTCAAAACAACTGTTTGTAATTTTGTAGAAACATTTTGGTTTGTTATGCACATTGATAGCATATCCGATGAAATACCAGAAAATTCATTGGGTTTTATTAAAATAAAAAAAATTTAATAAAACACATTTTTTGGTTTGTTTGTTAAAATAGATTGGCTTAAATGTCACCCAATGTAACTCATACATGTTACCAATGTGTTGCATGCCATTTTTGACAAATGAAATGTTTATACGTTTGGTGAAAACGCAATTTTTAACTCTTTGATAATTGAAAAAATATCAATATCTAGGTATAAGTACTCGTATGTACCTGGAGATTAACTGTTTTACCTAAAATTTTCACATAAAGATTTTTCAAAACCTTCAACTCAAATTCTGTTCTGTTCATAAAATTGAACTTCTCTTAAGAAATTTACTGAGAAATGACTCTCATGAAGGCCATTCCGAAAAAATTTATAAATTTCGAACTTACATTTTTAATTAATTTTTCATTTATTATTTTACAACTTCTTAAAAATGTGTGAGACTTGTGCGTTGACGTTAAGTTGTTTGTGTTTAACTTAACTGTCAAAAATTGTTTCCGCACGTGTGTGGATAACGTCTCTTTTTCATGCACTAAACGATTTTTATATTATAGGTTTATGTCAATATTTCCTATTTACCTATTTTCCATAAAGGTTGTGGAAAAAACATTTTTCAATATTAATTATCTATTAACATGTTCTGTTAGAAATAATTCTATTGAAACCACAAAATACTTGATTATTCCACTATGCAGAAGAATGTTTTTGATACAACAAGATTATCGATAAAAATTTAAATTTCAGTCCATGCAACAATAAATAATAATAAGAGAGTAGAAATGGATTATCATACGCGAATATACGTTTTGCAATCCACAGCGAGAAAATTCATTTATTCGTTTGCATGTTTTGCAATTTTTCCATCCTATATAGATATCGCATATTCATATTCACACAAGATTGGATTATAAAAAATTGAATACTCAATACATCACATGAAATAACTACATACATTATACAGAAAAATAGCCATTTGCCATACGGTTCATTCATTTTAAGTAAAACTATATATTTATATAAACTTATCAGTTTTAATTAATAAACAAGCGTTTGTAATTAATGAATTTGCACTCTCATTTCATTTTCAATGAACCATTTATCAATTTTGGTATTATTCATTTAAATTTGTTCATTTATTATATTATCTTTGGATTTAAAATGAAAATTTTCAAAGAACTATTCATATAAAATAACGAATGTAGGTATATTAATCAAATATAATATTACATTTTCACGATACAATAAATTTACATTAACTCTATATCCAGATACATAATTCTAATGATAATTGTTGTATAATTTTCCATGTCATCATCATGATAATTTGATCTTTATTAATTTAACACATGAACAAGTCGTCAGTCACACATTTCGCACACATGAATTCATATTATGTATAATATTGTTTGAGTAGTTTTCCAATTAATTCCTATATAAGTATTTCTACACTCTTAAGTGTCTAGTGGAAAATATAAGTCTATATAGTATATAGTGTGCAAACGACACATACTCTTATTATATATCTGTCATTCTAAAGACTTGAATTAAGTGATGAAAGCATCATCTTTACTTCTCTGATGATTTTATATTATCGTCTCTCGTTTCTATCAAATTTACTATATACATATATATATATATATATTTGGCACCCTTCTGCATGCTGTTGTACAGTGCTGCGATGCTGAGGAATCTCACACCTACCCTACATTTGACAAGATTTATTAGTTATATCAAATTGACAATCTACAATCTAGCACCTGTCAACTTTACTCTGTAAATTAATCACTATAGAATCTCTTTCGATCTACCTACACAATTTCCTTTTTGCGTGAAAACTTCTTGTATATTATTAATGATAACTTCCATTATTAATCTTATCTTTATGTCCAAGTTAATTTAACAATTTCGATAATTAGTTCTTAGAATTTATTTTGAAATGACGAGATAGTTGACTTACAGATATCTAAGGTCCATTCATTTAGGGATGAAAAAAATATGATTGGTCAACTTCCACGTGATTTAATTTTTGAAATTTTATTGATCGAAAGCAAGCTTATAAGGTGACAAATGTAACAATTATTGGATAATTTTACAACACGTCATAATTCAAGATGGACGATTTTTCATCGCTATCTGAATTCAGTATATATGGTTGGATCGGCGGATTTGAAATGTGAATTCACAGGACAAATTAAGCAATATAACAGAAACATTATATGCTAAATTGCTAATTTATTTTTGTACGTTTCTATATTCATTTAATTGGCACAGTCGCTTATAATTTATAAAATACTGGCGCAGTCGTTTGCAACTTTTATTAAAATAGAAACTTTGGGAGTTTTTGAACAATTTGATAGCCAAAAATGTCACTATTTTCAAAATCTTGTTAATATTTACGTATAATTTGCATCTTGACTTACAATTATTCAATTACATTCAAACAATTGTAATTTGTCATGTTACATTGAAGATACGACAAGCCTTGTTTCAATTTAACTATAGCAAAGTAAAGTATTAGCCTCTTATTCCAATGACACTGTCATATATATACATAGGTACAGTACATATATATAAAGTGACATTTTAACGCATAACTCTGTTTATCCGTTTCCTCTCCATTTACGCTCACACAGTTCACACACGAAATAAGCATTTACTAAACGAAATTTCTTGTATATGTACTTAATGTGTGAGATTATCAGGTTGAAATTTCTCCAAACATATAATATATTATTTACATCCGGCTATCTTTTTCACAGTACCAAAATGTTTGTAAAATTAATAATTGATTAGAGTAAAATAGATTGAATGTTTGTACATCCATTATTATTAATTGTACACTAAATTGATCAAAATCAAATGAATATTTTGTAACAATAATCTGTGCTAATAAGCTTGCAAATATATTTACTTTGTATTTTACTAAAATTGTTCATGCATTTTACATCATTAAACACATAATAGTCCAATTTCATCTCTGATTTAACATTTAAAGGTAATAATTAACAATTTGTCAACTCTCATGTGTAATGAAACAATGTTGGCAGTTCATTTATATTACTAAATCTTAAATATTTAATCAGCGTTAAGTTAAAATGATACATTTAGTAAATTGAATTTTATTAAAAAATAAAAATACCAACAATACTTTTTTAATCAAATTTCAATATTGGTTTCTTTAAAAAATATATGTAGTCTATTATTCATATACATATATGTACACTTGTGGACAGGTCAATCCGCCACTCATTTAAAATGTGTATTGAAATATCGACTTTATTGAATTGTTTTTATTGTATAGTAATTTATAGTACCCTTTAAGTCCCTATTTCTCAATATTCAATAAGGACCATGTCTTTTCTAGATTATATGTAATGAATATGTAATCTAAAAATAATAAATTCAAATGAAATAAAAGAAATAAATCCCATACCAGGTAAAACTAATTAATTACACTGAAAATAATCCATGTTACAAAGTAACTGATAAACTATAATACATATACCTGCTAAATGCTAATTGACCTAATAGCCCAATACTGTTTCCATTACAAAATTTACCCACGGATACTTAATAAGTAATACCTAACCCGGTCGGCGTGCTTTACACCACCACTTCAACGATTTTATTGTAGGACGTCACAGTAGTTAAAAAATAAGCGTTCTGTACTTTCATTGTTTTTACTTATAAATTAAAATGTCAAATATTAAATGTTAAATATATGTATCTTGTGTCTTTCTGTGTCTTTCCCCTCCATACAATTTCTTAGCCAGTAGCACTCTGATCGTGTTATTAATTATCCGTGATATTTACCACTATTTTTACCAAACATATATCCTACATAAAATAATATTTCGCAATAAAGGGTTCTTTATCCTATATCTGGAAATTGCAAAATCCGGATTTTGTTTCACCTTTTCATGCTCTCTCGTTATTATATATTTTCCCTTTATATATTTATTTGTACCCAACTAACAAGGCATCATTATTTAGATTTACAATAGAATGGATATTTATTATATAGGGGGAGATTATTATTGTTTTCTGAAAATGAAACGTGTTTAAGAAGAAAGAAAAAATGGTACGAGAAAATTCTCATTTAAATTTTGTGTTTATTTATAAATGAATTTATTAAGAAAAAATGAGTACAATAAACTTTTTAAACGAGAATTTAATGTTTAAAGTAAATAAAGTCTAGTCGAATGTTGTAGTAATTACAAAAAAACGGTTTGTTTGTGAAACGTATAATTAAGTACATACTTATTTAGTTAATATTTATTTTCCATCCCTCGCAACTATATGTATACATATTTGAGAAAACATTGCTGGGGTTAATTAAAAAAAACAACACCAACAACGTCTGAATATAATGTTTGAAACTAAACAATAAAAACAACATAGTCTGTTTACTAAAAAATTTAATAGATAATCACAGTAAAGAGCTTTTACAAAAATTACCGTGTTTGGTTTGATAAAAATTTCCGGACAACATTGCAGTTAAAAGCTTTATTTTCCACATTTTTACTTAAAAACATGAAATTGAAATTGCACACAAAATGAAAAATATCACAATCTTAACTTAGCAAATTATAACAATGGCATTAGGAATGTTATTAAAATTTAATTAAGTCCATATTACTAATATATAAAATGTTATAGCATAATGTTCATTTGCATAACGAAATACGAAGATTTATTTAAGAGAATATATAACGTTTATAGGGGAATTTATTGCGTATTAAGCTTTCAAGTATTAAAACGTGTCTGTAATCTTTCCTGTATTACTGGCAAAACTTTTCATTTAACTTTGCAAAACTGATTATACGAATGTAAACATTTAAAACTTGCGAATAATTTTTTTTCGCGTCGTCATCCCCAAACTTCCATATTATAATAGAGACTAAAATGCGTATTTTGGTGTATTATTTCACCACCATCGTACCATCATCATATATATACATGCAGACATGCACAGAACCATCGTCATGTTATACCTAATGCTTTGAGGAAATGAAAAAGCTTCAAGAACGTGACAAGAATCTGAGCAATAAACAAAAAGAAGAGCACCGGAAAAATGATGTACTTCCTTAAAGTGCTATTACGGATGCCAAGTAAAAATGATTGCGTTGATGATGGAGATTTCTTGTATTACATATTATACAGAGGAGACACAAGACAATATAAAGGGAAAAAAGAGTGTAAAATGCACAAAGGAATTGTATGCAATTTAATATTTCATAAAATAAAAAGCCCAAAAAGAAATTGTGCCGTTGTCATGTTTGAGTTTTGCTTATGTTTTCCCTGGTGGTTCATTAACTTTTTTTGTTTGGTACAATTTTGTACAAATAAACACATTTATGGATATGGAACTAAATTGTAATATGAACGGCTGATAAACAACATCATATTCGTATAGTAAATGAAATGAGGGTATCAAATTTACTAGAATTTACATAATACTCATGTATTGTTTACACAAATTCATATTTGATACATATTATGTACATATATATAATATATCGATGGTTTAATGATGATGGTATATACGTATATGTTTTTCAACTAAAAAAATAACCTAGTGAAATTGTTTTATTAGAAGTTTCGTAACTTGTCGCATAAATTGGTTTAAAATGAAATTTAGAATGTGCCAACATAAATTCGATTATATTTGTTAATAGTTGTTTAATCAAAATTTATTGAATATCGGATACAGCGAAATATTCAAGAGTCAAGTTTTACGAAATTCTCAAGGGTGGGTTTTGAAAATCGTAAATTAATAATATACATATATTAATAAATTAATTTATGAAATAGATTATTTCAAATTAAATTAAAGCATATTCAGATTGACCTAAAAAATGCCTGATAGAATAGAAGTCACACTTACGCAGCTAAAAAAGTCTGGCAGATTTATAAATTTCTAGAAATGCTTCTCAAAGTTGTTAAAAGGTGGATCTGAATATACGACAATAATTTATTTTTGAATTAAACCAATTATAATTTGAGAATCAATTGACAGTTGATAGGTAAATCAAATATCAGCAATATGTTTTGGACGAATCAAATTTGAACAATTGATTTAGCCATACTTTTTTTAGCTGAAAACGAACACAGTATAACATTTAATATACGTTTATCAGCTAAAAGTTTAATATGGTAAATTCAAAAAAATTGGTGAAAATTGTAAAATTTCAATAAAAGCAAGTTCATTTGAATATTTTCACCTTATTTTGATAATTTGATCTAAAAACCAAATTTTCCCAAACAGACTTATACATACTCGTATATATAAAATATTTACAATTAACCATTTATCCGGTTTTCCACATAAATTATTTACCTCATTGCTATTTAGTGTATCAGTACCTTAAAAGCTGATTAACAATATTTCATATAATCGCTTTATACGTTGTTTTAATTAATTTAATGAATAAGATATCTACTTAATTAAGTAAAATATAGAAGAGTGTAACAAAAGCGATAAATTAAGATAATAACAGGATTAACTCATAACCCAAAATCTATAAAATATTGTCTTTTAGCATTAAAATTAATTCACGAAAGTATTAATATAATGCTGAACAGCTGGCGTGAATATATTTTTGCTGTTTTCATTTTTATTAGGTAAGTATTAATTGGAAATTTATCATTTGTATTGAATTTTAATGGTGTTTAATTAAATTGGTGTGATAATCAATCAATTTGATACAAAATGTGGCAATACACTAACAGCTGATTCATTGTAATATATATAATTGCAAACGTAAACAGAATTTTTATTTTCAAATAGTACATAAAGAAAAATTAACGTTTATTATTCAAAAGTTTTCAACAGTTGTTGAGACTGAATTTTAGTGAAGAAAACGGAAATTATATCCTGAAAATGGTTATATATACAGATAAAACCATCAGAAGCCAAAAACTTTAATTATGATTTATATCGTTTTCCTTTCTTATACCTAATTTACCATTCAAATTCACATGCATTCAACTGATTAATTGCATGTTTACATTTACATAGAACGTATAAATCATAAAATTTCCTATTCATTGTTTATTTAGGGGTAGGTATGCAAAATAACGTGCAAATTGCACAAGTGGAATACACACAAATCGTGATTTTTCTGTTTTGAAAGAAAAATCAAATCATTTTTAAATTGAATATTGTAAGAAATACACAGAAATGTTCAATTTTCAGCATTACAAACCTCACAAATCTTACAAATTCATACAGAAGTGAGAGAAAAGTGTCTATTTCATGCGTCTAATTGTAAATTAAAAAAACCAACCAGACTTTAAGCATTAATTTAATAAAGCAATTGTCTCGCACCTTCTCGACAAAGTTTTTAGTGAAAATGTTGAAATTTAACCACCCACCCCCAACCCCCTTATTATGTATTTGTATAATTTTAAGTTAAAACGTCTGAATAATTACTTCTACTTATAATAACTTTCAATAGTCTTTGCTTTCCAACTTTATATTGTAATGTAATTAAGTAATAACGTCGTAAAGGCGTCAAATTGTCGTTAATTTACTGTAATAACATTTTAATTGAAAAACTTTATTGAAAAGACGCGCACACGGGTATACAAAATAAAAAAAAAAAACGTCGTAGACTTGAAAATTATACCTGAGTTTGAAAATTTGCACACAAAATTTTACACAATTTAATTGTACGAAATGTTGAAAGGAATATAAAAGTTTTTCACAGAATAAGAAGCCACTATTTAAGTACAAGTTTTGCGATGATGATGGGAATAAAAGTCGTCGTCCTATCAACGTCAAATCCATTCTCTCTTGAAATATCATTTTCATCCATCCCCAATGTTCCAATGTATATCTTACACCCCAACTATACATACAGATATTTAAAATGTGTTTGAAGGAAAGTTGGTAGAAAATATTATTTGGGACCTCACCCGTTATAAAATCCCGCGGCAACAACAAACAGATCTTCTCTTTTATGTTAAACCTTTGCCCTTTATATGTATACAAAATGAATAGAATGATGTCGTTGATGTCAAATGGATCTTACCATTACTGTAATTGCGTTGCTTTTCAACCTAGTTTTCAGTTAACCGAAATGAATGCATGTATTTTCTAACGGAATGGGATGTTTACTTAAAAAGCTTGTATAATGTATTCGTATACTGTTAAGCCGGCTACAGACGACATGGCAAGCCTTGGCCAGCGTTTCAGCGAACGTTTGTAGAAACGTTGGTCCTTGCTTGATATTCGCGCACCGACGACCGTACACACGACATGTTTTATCTTGGCAAGTCACTTCGAGGCATTTGAAGGCGATCGTTGAAACAAGTGTACAAGTCTCACAAAAAATGTCCGACTCTATATTAAAATCAAGTTTTATTGGTTAACCAGGCACGCATTAAAACATGTCGTGTGTACGGGCGATCAAGCTCACTGGCGAGGTTCCACAAGTCCCTTTGATGTGTGTCGAAAATACCGCTTACTAGGCGAACCCAGGCCAGCGCCAACGTTGGCTATGCTTTGCCATATGTTTTACATACACACGATGCGCCAACGTTGGAACGAGCCGGCATTTGCCAAGGCTTGCCATGTCGTCTGTAGCCGACTTTAGATATATGTCATCCTGAATCCGGTTCTGTATTTAAAAATACTGCATGTAATAAGAAAATAAGAACACCCACACACAACATATATATACAATCGAATACAAAACACAAATAAGTGTTATTTTATAAAACAAGCTGCTTCCCTTTCTTTGTATTTTTTCGTCTTCATCTAGAAAAACAATTGCTGAAATACCTGAAGCTTTTCTATCTGTGTATGTATGGGTAAAATTTAATACGTCTTTTTGTTTACGTACAACATAGGGAAGAAAATATATTATAAAATTGGGGCTCACTATTATTATACCCCTCTTATATAAATATTTCTGTTGAAACCACAAACTGTAACATTCTGTTTGGTACATACAAAGCTATTACCGGATTACATTGTAGAATTATTCTGTAAAATAGCAACCCCAAAAACAATATCTCGATTCTAAATTCTAAATTCACTAGTTACTTCACTCCCATGTTCATGTTGTTACATAAAATTGTTTCATT
>SSSI01003518.1:0-10405 GCA_004796505.1 Oryzaephilus surinamensis | reverse complement strand
AGTTTTAGCTCTATTTGGAACGTTTGTTTTTGCTGGTTTCTCTTATATGACTTTCGTAAATTATATTCCTACATTTATTTCAAGTGTTTTACATTTTAATATACGTCAGAATGGAATTCTTTCCAGTCTGCATTATGTTGGTTAGTATTTGGATTTTTTAAAATACATTTTTGGTGAAATGGATTTATTTTAGGTGGTTTTATCTTCGGAATGGCAGCTTGTTACATTGCAAACACACTTATAAAATCAAAGAAAATGTCTGTTACAACAGTTCGAAAATTATTTACTGGAATTGGTCTAATAACATCTGGATTATTAATTTTATCGTTAATTTTATGGGGAAACTGCCGAAGTTACTGTATATTTGTTTTTCTAACATCATTTTCTCTTAAATCGTTAGGAGTTGCTGGACATGTTATCAATGCAATCGATTTGGCACCCAATTTCGCAGCAACTTTAACTAGTATTTGCTTCATTATAGGATTATTATCCGGATGGACTGCGACAAAAGTTATAAGTGCAACGGTATCAGTTGATAATACATTTGAAAGTTGGAAATTGATGTTTATAATATTAGGCATTTCGATTATTTTGTCTGGTCTTGTTTTTGTTTTATTTGCTAGCGGAGAAACTCAGCCGTTTAATAATATTAAAGAGGATTGTGTAAAACGTGTAGAAAAAGATTATTGCGATTCAACGGAAATGGAAACGTTGAATGTAAATGGAGATGTTTTACGTGAAATAAACTATTATAACTATATTGTTTTTTCTTTTTATAACAATCAAAAATATCCTCGAAAATATTCTTTCAATTTACATGTAGGAAACCTCGCAGGAAACTATTACTATTATTGACTATAATAAACATTATTATTTTTTATTAAAGTTATTAAAGTGTTTATTGTTTGTTTCATAAAAAAAAACTCAATGATCTTTTAATTCCAGATTCAAAATATTCCTGCCGTCTAGCAATTAACTTATTCGTTTTATCTGGATTTTTCATAAATCAAATGCTACAAGCTATATTCCCCATTGCTATTGTTGATATGATAACAAACAATTCTACAATAAGTGAAAATTCAAATGCTGTTCGCTACAATTGGACGCAAAGTCAAAAACATTCTATTATGGGAATTCTCTTATGGGGACAAATTTTAACTGAATTACCAACAGGAAGATTAACGGAAATTTTTGGACCCAGAAGAATAATTGGAATCACAACTTTGATAAATAGTTTATTAACAATATTATTGCCTTTTGCGTTTCAATTGAATTTCAATTTTGCATGGGGTTATCGATTTTTTATGGGCTTCTTTAATGCGCATCTTAGAATATCTATAGAAATTTTAGGTGTACGTTGGTTTCCGCTATCCGAACGTTCTAAATTCATGGGCAAAACTGTTACTGCGAGTATCGGACAAGCATTTACTTTATTATGTGCTGGCTACATTATTTCCTATCTAGGATGGCCCAGTTTGTTTTTTATTTGTGGATCTATTAGTTTGATTTGGGTATTATTATGGTTTTATTTCATTTACGATTCACCACAAGATCATCCTAGAATAAGTCCAGAAGAAAAACGAGACATAATTAATGGATTCAGTAAAGACAAAATATATTCGTCGGGACGATCGAAAAAACTACCTATTAAGCAAATGCTGACAAACAAAAGAGTTTTGGCACTATTTGCCACATTTGTTTTTAGTGGTTTTTCTGAACTGACTTTTATATACTACATTCCTACATTCATAACTAATATTTTACATTATAATATACGAGAAAGTGGAATTTTGTGCAGTTTGCACTTCATTGGTAATATCTGATAATATATTAGTAACAATCTTGGCTAAATCAGTTATTGTAGGGCATTTTATTGGTGGTTTCTCCGCTTGTTTTATAGGAAATATGCTTATAAAATCGGGAAAATTGTCTGTAACTACAGTTAGAAAATTTTGTACTGGTGTTGGTCAGAGTGGGGCCGCGATATTAATTTTTTCACTATTATTAGCAGAAGATAACAAGGCTTATTGTACGTTTGTGTTTATTGCAGCATATAGTGTTAAATCAATAGCATATTGTGGTCATGTCATCAATTCAATGGATTTAGCCCCAAATTTTGCATCGTCTATTGCTAGTGTGTGCTATTTTATTGCATTATTATCTGGATGGTCAGCTACGAAAATTATTAGCTTCACTGTATTAGTTGACGATACATTCGAAAGTTGGAGATTGATATTTATATTACTAGCGATTTCAATGATTTTATCGGGTTTTATTTTTGTTTTATTTTGTAGTGGAGAAATCCAACCATTTAACAATGTAGACGATAAAATTAAAGAAACTGTTCATTACGATTCAAAAGAAATGGAAAAATTAAAAGAATAATTATTATAATTAATAATTGTTATTTAAATTGTAGTTATTTTTCAATAAAGTTTGATATTGCACTAATTATCAGAATTGTCTATCCAATTATTTCTCACGTGACAAGGACACTCGAAATGGCACAATTTTAAAAATTGCATCACATGACATAGATTTATTTCGGAACAAAATAAAAATGTACCAAATTTCAGCTCTCTACCTCCAGCGGTAAGCTAAGGCCTTTTGGCTTGACCGATTAAGCCCATTTTTGATAGGGATCGTCGTTCAAATAAGGACAACACGTACACAAAATTTCAGTTAATTATTTTTATTATATCGAGCGTAATCGTGCCTACAAGATATGCGTACGGAGATGGCGACCACTACAGAGAAAATATTTTGTTTGACTTATTCCAAACAAAATGTTATAAACTATAAATACATATTTTTCTTTTTTAATAATATAAACGTGTACCGTTTACTTTCCGTGAATAAAATAATTAGACCAAGTGTGCATGTGGAAAACAAAGTATTAATTTACAAAAAAGTCATTTAAAACAAATAATAAACAACTTAGGTATACATATACAGTATGTCCTCTAATAGGTGAAACGACTCTTGTATAAATGAAAAAAATTTTGAATTGGAAATTCGTCTTTTGGGATTAGCAGGTTCCTGCTTAGTTAGCAATTAATGTCTGACATAATTTTAATTTAAAAAAGTCACATATACGCCTTGGTAAATTCAAAGAAACTAATTTTAATATAAGAGCAAAGTATCTTTTTGTAAGGTCAAAACGTCACAATGTCGAAATGTTATTAGAAAAAGTTGTTTAGATAGAACACAAAACTCTTTTGGCCTCAATTCAAAAATTTTTGGTCATTTACAAGTTGTTTCACATATCAGGGAACACACTGTATAATAAAGTATATTTCGATAAGTACGTGTCTTTTTAACTTTGAAAAATACTTAGATAACTTTTTGTTAATTATTACTTTTGCTAAGTAGCTAACATTGTGAATATTTATAAACAGTTATAAACAAGCTTTTATTTATATCGGAATTTCCTTTCCGTCAAATTAACTGATTTTAAATGCACAGTTATTATAAATACGATGACTGGTAAGTTCATAAAAACGAGCAAAATTTCTTTACAAAAGATTACCTTTTGTAGAATCAAATCAAAAATGCCGTCAAATGATAAATTTGATGATTTTAACTGGATTTTTCATTCATTACATGTTGCTAGCAATATTTTCAATAGCTATTGTAGATATGGTAAAATTTAACGAAACAGTAATTACTGATGACTCAGAATCGATTCGATTCAATTGGACGCAAAATCAGAAGCATTCATTGATTGGAATTTTCATGTGGGGTCAAATATTATCCGAACTACCATTTGGAAGATTAACCGAAATGTACGGACCGAGAAGACTAATTGGAATCACAAGTTTAATTAACAGTTTATTGACAATATTGTTGCCTTTTGCATTTCAAGTGAATTATAATTTCGCATGGTTTTATCGATTTGTTATGGGCTTATTTAATGTAGATCCTCGAATATCCATCGAAATCATGGCTGTACGATGGTTTCCACCATCCGAACGATCCAAATTCATGGGAAAAACTCTTACAGGAAGTATTGGAGAAGCATTTGCGCTCTTATGTGCCGGATATATTATTTCCTATTCAGGATGGCCCAGTTTATTTTATATTTGCGGATTTATTAGTTTATTGTGGACACTAGTTTGGTTTTATTTCATTTATGATTCACCACAAGAACACCCAAGAATAAATCCAGCAGAAAAACGGGATATACTGTGTGGTTTAGAAAACGAAATGAAATATTTGGGGAGACCGAAAAAATTACCACTTAAACAAATTTTTACTAATAGGAAAGTTTTGGCATTGCTTCTAACGTTTGTATTTAGCGGTTTTTCATATGCAACTTTTGTAAATTATATTCCTACATTTATTTCAAACGTTTTACATTTTAATATAAGAGAAAATGGAATTTTATCAAGTTTACATTATATTGGTAACATTTGGTAAAAGAAAATAATGAATTTTTTCTTGATAAATTATAGTATTTTAGGTAATTTTATCTTTGGAACTTTGGCCTGTTATATTGCAAATATGCTTATAAAATCGAAAACATTCTCAACGACCACAGTGAGAAAATAGTGTACTGGTATTGGCCAATTTGGATCTGCATTATTAATTTTATCGTTAATATTATGGGGCA
Organism: Oryzaephilus surinamensis; assembly: GCA_004796505.1. Lineage (NCBI taxonomy): Eukaryota > Metazoa > Arthropoda > Insecta > Coleoptera > Silvanidae > Oryzaephilus > Oryzaephilus surinamensis. Next base: position 5,793 of record SSSI01003518.1, on the reverse strand, counting down.
ACAGTAGAAGGTATTGTATATTTGTTTTTATCGCTTCGTTTTCTGTTAAATCATTTATTCTCGGAGGTCATGTTATAAATTCAATTGATTTAGCACCGAATTTTGCAGCGACTTTATCCAGTTTTTGTTTTATTATATCGTTGTTATCAGGCTGGACAGCGACAAAAGTTATCAGTGCAACTGTATCGGTTGATAACACGTTAGACAGTTGGAAATTAATGTTTATTATATTATCAATATCGACTACATTGGCTGGTCTTATTTTTGTTCTATTTAGTAGTGGAGAAATTCAGCCGTTTAATGATACCGAATTAAAAAATAATTCGAAAAATGTTTGTTTAAATCCAAAAGAAATGGAGCAGTTAAAAGTAGATTCTATTTAAATAAGTTTAATTATGTTTTTATTGAAATATTAAATGTTTTTTGTATAAAATTTGTATTTATTTTAATTTAAAAAGTAGGGGGCGTAAATGTTCAATTAACCTCAAAACAACTTTGGTTTAACGTATTTTATTTTATCATATTTACAAAAAAGTGTGTAAAAAAATTATAAAATACACATTTCCTAAGACTAGAATCACAATTTTCTCTTCTGCAAGCGTATATTAATACCATTAACGGATTTCAAAACAGTTTCAGCAGCTAACATTAATTTGTGTTCTGGAATTGAAGGCAACATTTCGAAGTTTCTCAACATTTTCGATAAAGTACATTTCATTTCAAGCATGGCAAATTTTTGTCCTGGACAAAATAAACTTATTTAATCAATTTCACGTAACAAAAATTATTCTACATACCAATACAATTGCGTGGACCAGCACTGAAAGCCAAATAAGCGTATGGTTTTTTTCCATCAATCTCTTCAAAACGACTTGGATTGAATTTCTCTGGTTCTGGATAGAATTCTGGATCACGATTCATACCAAAAACATATGCATTGAATGTGCATCCCTTTGGAATGATGTTTCCGTCTGGAATTCAAGGTAAGTGAGCAATTTTCTACTAGTTTTAAGAAATAATCTTACTATATTCGGTGTCTTCATGAAAATCTCTAGCATAAAATGGTACTGATGGATATAATCGTAATGTTTCTTTAATTACTAATTCTAAATACTTCATATTCATCAAATCACGATGAGTAACAGGTCGATCTAAGTCACCATCGAAGATTTCGATTTGTTCTTCAAGGGCTTTTTTCTAAAAATCAATGCCTTTATAATTCTTTGTTTTTTGAAGGCGAATAGAATTACTTACTTGTACTTCTGGATTGTTTGCAAGACTATAAATGGCAAAACTCATAGCTGATGCAGTCGTATCGTGACCCTTTAAGGAAAATTTTCATTTAATTTACATATTTACGAATTATTTTTTGGAAAAATTACTTCAAACATGAATGTATCCACTTCTTCTCTAATATCGGCCTTCGATAATGGCTGGCCATCGATTGTGGCCTCCAACAACAAATCTAAGAAGGCTTTCTTCCGTCGAACTCCCACATCGGATTCTGTGTTAACAGTTTCACCTCTTTGTTTCCTTCGCAATTCATCCACTCGTTTATTAATCACTGAATCTGTGTAACTGTGCAACACGTTTAAGGCCCTTTTCTCAATTTTGCTGTCGTTAGTGAATTGATACGAGAAATCATACGTTTTAAGTGGATTAAAAGTACGATTCATTATAATTTTGCACATACTTTTAACGCTTGTTACGTACTCGGATTCAGTGTTTTCTTGTGCTTTAACGGAAACGCCCATAGCCGTTTCTAACACCCAAAAAAAACCATTAGAGTCACGGGTACTTTATCGAAAATATGAAAACTTACCACAAATAATATCCAATGCACACAAAGTAATGTAAGTATAAATGTTAACGCTGTCTTTTCCCACTTCCTTTTCCAATTTTTCAATCATAACTTTTCCATTTGAATCGAAAACTTCCACAAACGATTCCAAAATGCTAAAATGGAAGGCTGGTGTTAGAATTTTACGTCTTGGCCTCCATTTTGGTCCTTTGGCGGTCAACAAACCAGTTCCAAGCCAATTTTCCAAAAAAACGTAATCTCTTGACTTGTTCAGGATTTTTGGTGAGCCCAAAACGAATTCCATGAATTTGTAGTCTTTCGATACGAAAAAGTAGCGATTTAATAATGACATTGTGACAACATTTGAATTCAAATCGGATAAATATCTGTCGAAAGCCGGAAGAATGTCTAAAGTAGGAAAAAAAATTAAATTTCGTAACGTAATTTTCAACGATTTCGGTTTACCAAGAGTGTTTTTTATGTCTAACGCGCTGCCCAAAATCGGTGGACTTGGAACGAATTTGGTCCAGCTTAGTCTTCGTCTCATTTTCACATCTTCGATCCATAAATAAGCCACCCATGATACAATAGTGGCTAATAGGAATTTTAATAAAAATTCAACAACAAGTAATATCATTTTTGCACCCACAATATAATTCTATCCAAAAATAAATCCTTGTCCCCCTTTTATATTAAAATACTGCACGGATTTTATTGAACTGTTTATTGTTTTTCATTTGATAAGACAAGGAATCATGTGTTTTTTTTTCTTTTCTTTGATTACAATTTTTTTTGCTGTTGTATGTGTGTATTTTTGTTTTATCTCGTATATATGAATTTGATTAAGATGTTACTCCCATCAATTTGAACCAATAAACTTTAAGCTCTCAATCAATAACAATTTTTGTAAACAATACTGAGAAATTATGATTAATTCCGAGAATTTCTTGTATAATTGCCGTTTTATCTTAGCGTTTATATAGGTTTTTGTTATTGTTTTATATATGATTAGACATAAAAATATAAAAATGTAAATGTACTTTGGAATGATTGTAGTCTCTATTTGTGTTTTGCGAAATTTTTGTTCAAATATTTGGATTTTTGTTTTTGGGAGATTTTCGAGAATTAAATTTATGGATTATTGTCCTTTAACAAGGCAGGGTCGATTTTATAAGATAAATACAATAGCGTCATATGTAGTTGTCAGTTCAAGGGCTGGACCCGAGGCTGAACCTATTCAAAATCAAATGATTAATCGAGGATACAGGGCCTTACTATAAAATATAAGTGTTATGTCTATTCGATGAAATGAAGGTCGATTTTATGTGTTTGCATTTTGATTATAAATATTTGTGTTTTCGGTTTTATCTGGTAATATAGAACAGAAACTCCGAGATGCGTACAGGAAATTTCAAAGTTCACATATTCTTATTTTAATAGTTTATAATTTAAATAATAATTTTGATAAGGGATTGATAAATTTGTTTGTCTTATGAAAGTCATTTTTTTCTTATTAGAATGTGATTAAATAAAGACTGCATAATTTTATTTTTAATTATTTTATTAACTAATTGTAATAACATTTCTTTTATTTAATATTATATTTATTCCATTGGCAGATTTTAGGACTGTTTCAGATGATAAAATTAGTTTCTGTTCAGGTATTGGTGATTCAATTAGGAAGTTTCTTACTAAATACGATAGAATACATTTTATCTCAAGCATAGCGAATTTTTGACCTAAAATTCAAATTTCAATTAAATTTGTTTTTTAATTTTGTTTAAACCAACCAATGCAATTTCTTGGACCAGCACTAAAAGGCAGATAACTGTAAGGATTTTTTCCAGTTTGTGTTAATTCAATACGATCTGGATTAAAGTCTTCTGATTTTTCGTAAATTTCTGAGTTTCTATTGCCAAAAAAGGGGCTTATCAATATTGAACAACCTTTTGGTAAAGTTTTTCCATCTAGCAAGAAAAAAACATAAATTTTCCAAAAAATACTATACATTTCAAATTATTACTGTATTGTATGTCTTTATAAAGTTGTCTACCATAAACTGGCACTGATGGATAAAGCCTTAAAGTCTCTTTAATAACCAATTCAAGGTATTTCATACCTTGTAGATCGCGATAAGTTATCGCACGCCATAAATTATCACTAAAAATCGCTTTTTGTTCATCGAATAATCGATTCTGCAACAAAATACGTTAATTCTAATTGTGTAATTGTAAAATTTTGCATCTACTTGTATATCTGTATGTTTAGATAGGCAATAAATTGCGAAATTGATGGCCGATGCTGATGTATCGTGTCCCTAAAATACATTTTTTTCTGATTATTATTTTTAAATTGCATCATTTAAATCAATTTTGTTATGAATAATAGTTTAAAGTTCACATTATTATGTTGTTTTGTTGAGAATTGCGTTTAAATAATTCGTTATGTTTGTTATCAATAATTTTTTTTTTTGAAATAATAACCTACGGCAAACATAAACGTATCGACTTCTTCGCGTATTTCTTCATATGTTAAAGATTTCCCATCAATTGTTGCTCCTAGCAGTTGATCTAAAAAAGTTTTCCGTTCTTTTAAACCGACATCGTTTATTGTACATGATTTTTCATCGTTTTTCCTCATTTCCAGTTGTTGAATGCGTTTTTTGATTACTGAATTTGTAAAATTATGTAATATTTTCAATGATTTCTTTTCAATTTTGTAATCATTGGTGAATTTATACAAGAAATCGATCATTTTAATTGGTGATAATGTACGATATATCAAAATTTTGCACATATTTTGTACGCTTTCAACGTAATCCGATTCCCAGTTGTGTTGGGCATTTATTGAAACGCCCATTGCAGTTTCTAAAAAGTTTTTTTAACATATTTTCCGAATTAAAATTGTTAGATAATACCGCTTATTATATCCAGTGTACAATTATTTATGTAATTGTATACATCGAAAGTTGTATTTAGTTTTTTTGATAAAATTTCCATTAATATTTTCGTATTTTTCTCAAACGTTTCCACATATTGTTCTAATATTGCTAAATTGAATGTTGGATTTATTAATTTTCGATGCGGCTTCCATATTACACCTTCAAAAGAACTGTTAAAAAACATTATTTACGAATGGAATTCGTACCTTTGGCTAATAATAATCCATTTCCTAGCCAATTACTTAAAAATCGATAATCTTTCGACTTATCCAATATATCGGGTGAATTTAATACAAATTCCACTAATTTACAATCGTGCGTTATAATAATGTGTTTATTTAAAGCGGAAATAATGATGGTCGATGATTTGGCTCGTTTGAAATATCGATCAATTGTTGGTATAAGGCCTATAAATCATTAAATTAGTATTTCTTTAATTGGTTCAATTGAACAAAGGTATATAGGTATACCGGTTGTTGAACCAAGATCCAATCCATTGCCTAAAATTGGTAAACCAGGCACAATGTGGGCCCATTTCAATTTCGATCGAATTTTATAACGTTCAAAGTAAAAATAACTTAAACCGACTATTAAAATTGTTAAAATGGACTTTATTATTAAATCGTACATTATTTGACACAATGAATACGTATAATATTTATTTAGGTTTACAGGCCATTAACCAAATCTTTTATCTTTTTTAATCTTGTGTTGGTAAAATACTTAGTTGTGTTAAGTATCACTACACTAGATGGTGCTACATGAATAAAAGACAATTTTTTTGTCATTAAAATTTTTATTAACAATTCATGCACTTCTTTTGTCGTCATAATAATCTTGTTCAGCTAAAATTTTCTCTGCTCTGTTACTGATTCCACGAATTGGTGGTTCCATATCGTGCACCAATCGATACACTTCAGAATTTTGTAAATAATCCAAGTTTTTTGGCGGTGGTTGGTATTTCAAAAAATTGATACTGCAATTAAGAAATAATTTCCATTGTTTAATCAATATAACAATAACAATTAATTTTAAAAAATATTGGAACAAC